>JARFOC010057667.1:0-14854 GCA_031763485.1 Osmoderma eremita | reverse complement strand
CTTGAAAATTTCAACTGCCCATATCCTATGGTTCGGTCTCTACGCTCCTCCAAAATTCCTCGATTGCACTTCAATTTCCTATATTGTCCTTCAACTTTAATTTTTTGCGACACTTGTGGACAGCCGAATCGCGTGAAGTTTTGCAGGTATAGGTTAGCCATATATGCTCAGTACACCGTGAACATTTCAACTGCCCATACCCTATGGTTCGGTCTCTACGCTCCTCCAAAATTTCCTATAAACACGAAAGCTAGTATATAGATGGAATAGTACAAAATTTCGCGGATCGATTTCCACAACAGAAATAATTAAATTTAGTAGGTATTTGTGATGCAAATACGGTAAGACACGAGATGGATGTCTCCTATTTTAAAATATAATTCTAACTAATAACACTGGTCAACAAAATTTCAGATTTATTTTGTCCCATGAGGTAAAGTGGGTGAACTTGGTAGAACTTTTTTCACTTATTTCATATCTGTTTTCAGAATTTTCCTATCAAGCAGGCTTTCAGAGTAACAAAGCAATGAAGTTTTGTGAAAGTATATATTGTAATATGTGTATAAATCATGAGAAAATGACGTACAAAGTGCTATATTTACTTGGAAAATTTGCTGATATATGACTTTCGGCTGTACTTTGCATCAAAAACATCTCTCTTCAGCGTCCAGCAATAGTCTGTCAACATAGCAGGGCTCCATTTGCCTTGCTATCATCAGCACTTTCATCGTCGCAATTAGTTAGAGTTAGTATCTCACATTATCATCAACCATGAGTAGATAAGTTGGATAAGCACAATTTTATGCGGTTAAACTTTGCCCTCATATGTTACGCCCATTAGATACGACTTTTCTCTTACGAACAAAAAAAAGAAACCTCAGAACTTATTTGTTAGGCCGTATACACACGAAGCTACTCAAAAAAAAGCTGATCACTAACCGGTCCGCGACGAGTCAGAACCTTTGTAATTGAATATGACACTGCAGACGACGGTACTTGTCACTAATCAATCAGGAGCTCGTTAGTAATCTGTTGGAGGCTCCTCTGTAAATTCGCAAAAGGAGTCACCTAGTTTCTG
This sequence comes from Osmoderma eremita, assembly GCA_031763485.1. Taxonomy (NCBI): domain Eukaryota; kingdom Metazoa; phylum Arthropoda; class Insecta; order Coleoptera; family Scarabaeidae; genus Osmoderma; species Osmoderma eremita. Next base: position 13,776 of record JARFOC010057667.1, on the reverse strand, counting down.
GTCCGATTAAATGCATCAACGGTATTTTCTTGTGTTTCTTATGATACTTATTTCATTTGATAATAATTTCAACCAATTTTTCATCTGAAATTTCGAGTTCGGTTACTTTCACTTTAGATGGAGCGACGATTGTACCTGCGAAAACGGTCAAGTACCTAGGAGTACTACTAGATGAAAGAAGACCCTCTTTCAGCGCACACGTGGAAATGGCAGCAAATAGGGCAGAGCAAAGAACAGCTAGTCTAACTAGACTGATGCCTAATATAAGAGGCCCAAGGAGCAGCAGGAGAGCAGTTTTGAGTAACACGGTGCATAATATACTACTGTATGGAGCCCCAGCGTGGCAGGTGTGGAGTTCTATTATATATCCAGAAATACAGACGAGTCCTGGAAAGAACCCAAAGAAGCATCCTCATGCCCGTTGGCTCATCCTACAGGACCGTATCATTGCTGGCCTTACAGGTGGTCACTGGCATAGCACCGATCGATCTGATGGCTAGTGAGAGAACCTATACCTACAACCACGCCGAGGAAGATACAAAGGTGTCAAGCTATGCAGCAAAGGAGAGATCCTTGACGAAATAGCAGGATCGATTGGAAAAGGAGGAAGTGAAAGCCCAACGTCTGATTCGAGATCTTAGGGCCTAGATAAAATGTAAACACCGTAATGTTAATACTACCTGACCCAGTCTTTGACGGCACATGGATGTTATTGAGCGTTTTCCAAAAAAATAGAAAAAGAGGTGGAAGAAGGCTGTATATAGTGCAATAAGGTCGATACAGCTGAACATACAGTTTTTGACTGTGACAGACGGAATGAAACAAGAAGGGTAACTTATATAAAGATTGGGCGCGAAACGATACCTGACAATTCTATTAATGATAGAATTCGCTGACAACTAGAACGCTATACACGAAATGATCAGAAAAATCTTGCGCACGAAAGAGTTTGACGAACAAAATCGCCAAAACAGCAGAAGTAGGGCAAAAGCGGACGAGACAAACTAGGCAGCCGACGATATCTGATGATATATTCTATACAAATGGTTCCAGATACCGGACAGGGCTTTTGAGGAGTTTTGAGTGGATAGGCTTTTTGAGAGTCCCACACAATCAAGTTGCAAACGACCAAGCACTTGGAGTGCATAAACAATTTTCCCCTATAAAAAAAAGTTGTTCCTCCAACAACAAAAAAAAAAACATTTCAACGGATATTAAAATATTGGCATACATATTTAATTCGCGAAACAGAAGTCGTCGAATTCATTTACGACCACAGGCTCGCGGCGCAGCGTATAGAATTTGGTACTCTTTAGATGAAGCTGGCGTCCAACCACCGCGCCTCGTCAAAATCTCGTTTAAAAAGAACCGTAAATTTGCATAAACCTGGCGAGAAAATAACGTAGGGAAAGTTTTCAACAGCATAAAATTACCACGCCACTACTTTGTGCATCCCGTCGACTTTATGTCCGGCGAAAAACATTCCAATTAACTAGGAAATTATTCTCAGCTCGCAGCAGTGTGCTACTGTAAACAAGAGGACGTAAATATTTAAACCGCACTTTGAATTTCTGCAAACATACTCGACGCAGAATTCTCTCAGCAGTGTTTGAGGTGGGATTATGGAACTGTGGCTTAAGCAGGTGATTCAATTAGGTACGCTTTTTAAAACCAATAAGAGGGAAAAATTGATGCAATATTAGGCTAAGCTTTATTGCTTGATTACCTTAATACGCCCAAGATTTCAAATCCTTTTTTGTTCCTTTTCTTTTATTTCCTAATTCACAATGTCTGCCAGTTGCTACTTTTCAACTATTTAATATTTACAAACTCTTTCTATGAATTAATGATTTTTCAATCTACCCTTAAAGCCACCTGACTTGAAAGTAAAATATATACAGGTATAGAAAATTATCATCTTGGATGCCGATTTCAATGTATTATTGCTAGAATGTTGCCAAATCCTACGGATCGTCCGTTGCGTGATACCAGCAGTTGTTGGGGAATACCGCAGTCGGTAGTGTGCTCTCGTCGGGTAACCATCATAAATGTAGGCGTGCCAGATTACTGCGACCTGCGATCAGCGCTGCCCGCTCGCTTACGTATACACCTAGCGAAGGCAGAGTCCCCAGCACATACATACATTGCAATGGCAACTACGACGGTTTTTTATACATATGTCTCGCTTCTATTAGCAGATGTGAAATATAGTTATGCTGTTTGAAGTTAACAGCCTACTACATTTACATTTACCATTACCATCATATGATGTCACTTTAAAAATTACACTAAACAACATAGCGCATATAAGACAAAAATTATTGGGAAAGAAAGAGAATTCTACCAGCACTAATTACGGAATACATACCAAATGAAACGTTCTAACAGGATATGTGTTTCTATAAATGAACACATAAAAGAACACATGATAACCTTAAAATCCCATTAGAGAAGACAAAATACAAACACTATTCCTGGATGGTATGTGCTAATTTTAAGATTATTGCAATACTATTAGGTTTGCAACAAGGTTATACAAAATACTGCTGTTTCTTGTGTCTTTGGTACAGTCGTAATCGAGCAAGTCATTATGTAAAACAGAAATGTCCACTACGTGGAGCGTACATTGTACTTCTACAACCACATCTATGTGCGTCACCCAAATCCGGAAACAAGTGAGCAATTTCTTTAAGCAAAATTTTATTAACGAAAAATTAAATACTACAAAAAACCTTATACGAGGCGCTTGGAGGTTTATATGGAGCACAATTACTTAATACGTCCCTCATTCGCTAGAATGACGGCCTCCATTCTCGCTTTGAGACAAGATCTTCAATGACGTCACATTGGGATGCCGAGATTTGTTGATGACCCTTTCAACTACGCCGCATACATAGTAGTCCAAAGGGTTCAAGTTTGGGCAGTTAGGATGCCAGAATTCTGTGGAGCAAATCTATCGATGTTGTCTGAGAATCAATCCTGGCAGCCTCTGGTATATTTATAGTGTACAATTTGTATCGAAGGTCCTCTTCGACAATTTGACAAAATGTTGCTTCACTTACACCCACAATCGATGCCAGTTTGCGCAATGGTTGCCCTGAGCCCAAAATCATCTATCGAGCTTCTTCAACGTCCTCACCGTAAGTTCGTTCGTGTGATTCTTCCTCGCCTATATACTGAACCCTTCGCTGAACTGTTCCTAAGCCATATATTTTGCCACAACGTCATAAACAATTGATGTATCCAAAGAATTGAGTTAAATTATTTCCGTTATTGAGCGCGCAGCGCGAAGATCTTCGAAACTGCTTCTACGATTGTACCAGATGGTACCAGGCAATTGGTTTCAACATCGCGACTAGTTTGAAGCTAGGGTTGTTTACTAGAAGCATCAGGCTTTCTTGGACAGCAACTCCAAACTCTGGCGGATAACCAATATGGCGGGAAACTTAAATTGAAATTCAGTTGAAATTTGACGCACCCTGCTCATAGCAATAGAAGGGAAACTAAAACGCGGTATTTTTATCGGATCTCAAAGACATAACATTTGAGACTCAGCACGGCCTTCTATGGCACAAGTTTATCAATTTTTTTTTGGTAAACAAGATTTGGGATAATTACAAAGCTTTAATAACTAATATTATTAGTTATTACTTAATAGGTTACTTAAAATGCACATCCCCCATGTTAGCAACGAGCATGGAGAACGCTTCCGTCAAGAAATTCTAGGATTAAAACAAAGTTATTAGGGTAAATGGATTTCGACCATGTTAGCGAATTACTAACGGATATTAAGTAGAGGGGGTGTAGATGTTATTTATAAGAGAGAGAAGAGTTTTGATTCTCATATTTTTCATCATAATAATAATAATAAATATGAAGTAGTCTCACATATTATGGAATATCAGCAGATATCAAAGTACTATTTACCATAAGTTAATCCACAAAAGTTATCTTCTAAAATATTTTTCAATATTATTTGGATTTCTTTCATTCCGTATTTGGACGATGTTTGTCTTTTAATACTGCGCCAAGTATGATTATAAATTATAATTAATCCTTGTGTGCTTGTGCAATCTACAATATACAGAAACAACTCCCTGTTGTAACAATCTTCAAAATTCTCAAATGTAAGCGCGTTCACGCATACCATACCATCATTGTCATTTCAAACGGTATCTTGAAGTACATTTGTACTTTTTTTAGCGAGCATATAAACAAGAAACTACCCCAGCATTTTCTCCACCCTTTACATTTAAAGAAATCGTGGGACAAGATAAGATCAGTCGTACAGACACACGTCTGCAAATTAACATGTGTAAATGTTGACACACCAAGCGATTAGCTAATTGCTAGGCTGAGTCTCATTCTCATTTACTGCAATCGTCGTGGTATATTAGAGTGGAACGGTTTTGGAGCGTTTGTACGTTGCTCGCCAGAATGACATTGGAACGTGACATTGTTTAGTCAAGCCGGTGGTTTTTAAACGTATGTCAAGGCTACGTACGATATAATTGGTAATATTACTGTTTGCATTGTCAATTACACATGTATGCATAATTGAATTTTTGCATAGAGAGCATCTATTTATTTATGTATGCCGTTCGAAAAAGCCACATTTTTATGCCATAAAAACATAAAATTGCTTTAACAGCAACTGTGTCACGTTTGTTATTGCTACATGTGTTGGTAAGAGCAAGGCATTTTTGTTTTTTTAATTCCATTGTGTAGGTGCATTACTCGCGGTTTTATGTTATTGACTTTATTTTTGGAATAATATTTATGTTCTTTCGTTTATCAAGTACATGACGGAATTTCATACATATAAATTCCCTCACTAACAAATAGCATTGACCAATATAACCATTACCCATAGTTATACACTAATTGCAAGCTTAGGGTTAAAAGGCTTTATATTATATACATTTGATCAGATATGTATCATAAAATCTTATAACTCTAACTCAGCAAAATATTGATTATTATCGTTAATTCTATATTTACAAATCTATACGTATTGATTCAAATCTCATGGCATGACATGAATAAATCATACGGTCATGATTACTATCAGGTAAAAATTCACCAGAAAAAGGCTTACATCCACATTAATTGTGGGAAAGATGTTCTCTCCGAAAATCCACCGATTCGCTTAAAGACGGAGTGTAGATTCGGAAATCGGTCATTAAGAGAGAAATACTGATGTAACACATACATTTTACAGGTTCAAATAAGAAAATGTAAAAAAAATCAGTTGAGAAGGGATGAAATCATCAAAGTATGTCACGGCATCATAGCAGGAAAAGGAGGTGTATATTGTATATCTAATTGAAGAGAGTATTGAAGTCCACGCACAAAAAAATTTCTCGTGAGAATATTCTGCTTGTGTCAACGTAGGTATTAGATATCTGTTAGATAAATTTACTTGCTACTTAAGCATTGTGAATGATTTATATTTATGCTAATGCCGCCATGTTATAAAAATTTGAACAAACGGAGGCTGAGTTTTACGCACGTATATTATATATATATATACGTTCACCTGTGATACGAGCGTAGTGTATAGTGGGTATATGTTCTAGTTCAAATATAGTACATTTACACCTCCCTTAAATACAAAGCCTAATCGTCCATTTTAATTGACTCTGTCGTGACCAAGTGCCATTAATTACAGAAGGAATGCGCATGTACGCTTTGCTTTTACATTTTAATTAAATCGAGTTGTGTTGCTACCTCTCAACACCAGGCCATGGAAGTTGTACCACTTCCTTTCTCCTTCGCGCCATGTAATGACGAGGTAAAGCAGGAAGAAACCGTTAACGTCAATTACGTTTTCTTAAAGCGACCTTTTATCTTTGTACAGAGCAGGATTCTTTTTGTTGATTATACGATGACATGGAGGGTAAGCAGAAGGTCTGCGATCCTTATCCTTAATGGCTGGCAATAAACCTTCTTTCTAAATGTAAGGAGGAATGCTTTAGAATCCTATTAAATAAAGGAATTAGAATAAAAACTAGTATTTAACAAGTGTTAATTAAAATGCAATGGAATGTGCACACGTAGCACACAAGCATCCCGCTACAAAGGAGAACCTCAAAGAAATAAGATTTGAAATTATAAAGCCCATTAGGGATCCTCATTCTAATTTTTGTATTTCTATAATAATGATTTAGATATTTGTTTGATTAAATATTAAGGTTTCTTTATATTTTATACGATTACTAACACACTGTATATCTTTGTAAATCAAATAACAGTTTATCATTATGTATTGGTCGTAGAAATAATTTTAAAATACATTTTTAATTAAAGATATTATTATTCTTTAAATCCCAGATATCAGCTGTCCTAACGAATCTTTAAACAACTGGCTCGTTGGTCTAGGGGTATGATTTTCGCTTAGGGTGCGAGAGGTCCCGGGTTCAAATCCCGGACGAGCCCACTTTTTTTTCGTACTTTAAAAATTACTTTTTTATAATCATATTCCTTTACTAGTGATTAAAACTATTTTTTGTTATTTCCACTGATATTTTATATTTCAATAGAAAGCATGTATCAGCAATGAAATTCTATAGGATATTTAAAAATAAATCTGTAAAACTCCTGATGAGATTTAAACATTTTAGCGTCTAAATTTATATAAAAGAATTTTGTTTATGCTAAAAGAAGTAATAAAACAAAAACAATAATTTACTCTGAAATAAAGAATATATTTTGCTGTTAATACATTTTTATAATATTTGTTCATAGGAATTATATAATTGGAATATGGTAATTAATAAAATGGTAAAAAATAAAAATAATACATTAAACAAAATCCAAAGGCCTAAAATTTTGTGTAGAAAAGCAAGTGTCTCGTAGGGGTTGCTCTGGTCACAGTGGCGCTGTTCTCGTTAATTGGGCGTAGAATTAAAACGAACGTTAATAAACCGCAAGCAGCTTCTCACGGAGTAACAAATGCCGGTCGTATTAATCAAGTTAACGCTTGAACTGCTTTTGTGTGAAGGGGTTGAGGGTCAGACAGTTTGGGCGCGTGTGTGTGAGGTTCCCCGCAGCCACCTGCTGCAATATCATAGAGGCTGCTGAACGAATTAGACGGTCCTTATGTTAGCCCACTATTTATATGTTCTTATTTGACGTGTCCGGTGATACAACCGTACAAGATGAAATATAAGGTTTGTTCCAGGTCGCCGGAAAACCGTACATTGCTAAAGTCCTGCATACCCGCAGATATCCCCAAAATGTTTGTGGGTGCGGATAATTTTTACTACTAAGAGAGCGGATGCGGATAAAGTATTCAGAATTGCGGTTTATCCGTATCCACACATAGTCGTTTTTCATAATGTTATTTTGCCATTGTTATTAGTTAAATAAGTTTTAACAAATTAAAAATATCTATATTTTATAGACATACAGTAAAATTAATATATAGTATTAAAAAAATCAACTGGCAAAAACATGACAAACTTTGAGGTCATTCGTTAAATGTAATATTAAATAAATAAAGTTTAATCCATGATGTAAGAATAGTGTCAATTTAATTCGCAATTACAAAGAAATATTCGAATAAAATGAATAATCATAAGACTAAGATGATTCCAAGCAAATCCATATGGAATATTATATCTAGGATAAATAAAAAATTTCGAACTGTGTAAGCTAGACGGTAGGATATCAAAGCCATATATGTGTAGGCCTTTGTTGTATTCTCTTATTTTTCATATTTTATACACTTAATGTTTTTCTATAGTAGGCCTTCTTCCTTTAAGAAAGCGCGAAGTATCTTTTATAAACAAGGCTCACGTTCGTGCAGGTTTACTGGATATCGGTCAGGTTTAGTTTTGTGGGATAGACATACTGTTTTATGGTCGTGACATGAAAAGAATAACCTTGTATTGCTGAGCAATGGATTTAAACAATCGAGCGATACATTCGGCATAGGTACAGGATTTTGTGTTATTGCTTCGTCACGTATATTAGGCATTCATGTATGTATTAATAATTGTAGTACTTGGAGAACATGAAATTACCATCAGCAGCTCCCAATTCAATTATTTATATTTTTTGTGAATACGATGCATTGTTAGCAAATTTCCTTAAGAAGTAGTTGTATATCCAATTTGCATTTCCCCTTTTGTACTAGGTAGCCGAATTTTAAACAAAATTATGAGCGATATTGAAGGCGACAGCGATATCTTTACAGACAGTGTTTCTGATACATGTGAATTAGAGCAAAAATATCACTTTTTCGATGTTATAGTGCAATTCACGTTTTCAAAATTCTAAAACAAAACCAGTCACTGGTACGCCGCGTCGGCGCTGAATCTGTTACTATAAGCACAATAAGCGTCCCAGCAAACATTTCTAACAATCGGTGTGTGAATCGATTCAAACACCGTGCAACACTAATGCATGCGCAGTAATTGGCGTATGCAATGATATACGAACACTGCGCGAATCGCGTCGTGGAACAAACCTATAGATATGTATGTATGTATATGCAGGAAGATGATACACGCAAATATCTCAGATACAAAGCAAATATTTAAAATTCAGAACAGGGAAAACTGATCTATGGACAGGGGGTAACACATTTTTGTTACAAATTGTATTATTGCTCATTACGTGACACGAAAATCAACTTACAATTTTTTCTGGAATGTACATACCTATACCTTTTTTGTGGTTTTATTGAAAGAGTAAGCAGTAGTAAGTTTTATAATAACACTTTATGCATTTTTTAAATGTTGCCAATTACTATTTGTATTGTATTTAAAAAAATCCTATATTTTAATAATCGTATAATTCATTTTATTTTAAAAAATGTAAGTTACTTTCCCGATGACGTAACAACAAATAACTTATACTTTCTGTTATATTAATATGTCCCCTCTATGCATAACAAACTTTGCTCCGAATTTTAAATATTTGCTTTGTTTCGGTGGTATTTGTATCACCTTAAGAGGTTCATCTAGATGCAGCAGTATTATCAACGCAATTATCACATGAAGGATGATGACCGCTTTTTAACCCTGATAAATAATACATTGGAATTACCTGAAATACGTCCTTCACATGTAATATCATCTATCATCTTTCAACATGAAGCCAGTTGTTTAACATTCTTTATTTGCGGAAAACAAACTACCACATGTGTATGTACATATGTAATTCAGTACTATATATGACATAGGAAAACAATTTCTAAGTATAATAATATATGTAGGGAAGTAAAGAATTCTAGGACCACAGTAAATTCTCAGTTTTCATTACGCGTTTATATTTGTCTCGTTATTTGTTTCAACAATTGGAACGGATTTTCAGGATATTTACAAAAATCAATTCATACAAACTAGTATATGGAACACTGCAGCGTAAGCATTCTTTTCTCAATAGTTTTATTCAACACTTTCAAATAAATATTTCCAACGATAGCAAATGAGCAAATACACAACACGGCTTCAAAAGAACTGTTTGTGTTAATTTCGCTTCTTCAATAACAAAACAATATATAGTTCAAATTGAGACGTAAAGTTTTGAAAAAAACTTAGTTTCACTACGAACACAATACTAGCGGAAACCTCTTAAAACTCTTCTCACATGTCACAATAATACTAAAATATATGTAAACAAACCATAGTCTGGGCAGTTAAATAAAGAACTGCTTGGTGTTAACAAATGTGTTATTCCAGCGCTATAATAAACACGGAATGCCCGATCTCCAAATACATGAAATGATACATTTGCAATCAATATACGTGTGTATGTATGTACATAATGTACAATTCCTTTTTGCAGTTTTATAAATGCATATATACACAGCACGAAAATAATGATTTTTAAAGTATCTTGTTGTCTTACGATAAATGAACCACTCGGTATGTTATAACGAAATATCTAATAATCTTTTACCTATCCATATTAATAATTAGAAAAAAACAACTGTTTAAACAATTTAGAAAAAGGTTTTCGCAAAATCACGTAACTTACCCATTACGCCAAGTTGTTGGGGAGTGAGCCTTGTCGCATCTCCTGCCTCTGGTATGACAAGACCACCGCTGACGAGGCTACCAGACGCCATCGAGGTCCTTTCGCTGATAACCGACCCTTGTCTCATTGTTATTCTGTCCGTGTGGCCGCTATACGCTCCACTCCTTCTACCGCTGCTCGCTTGGCTAATCACATCTGTGAGAAAATGTGTAGAAGACCGGAAAATTAGCAAAGCAAGATATAAAACATAAAATTTATTGTATCTAGTCACAAGTCGCTTGAAATACAATTTATACATCCAGATGTTAATTACAGAAGATTCCCATTAGCATGGGAATAAAAGTATTGGCAAATTCAAACAATTTATGTACTATGCATCCGTTTTTGCAAAATAATTTAATTCTGTTCATAAATAGAAAATATTCTATTTCTTCATACGGTACGCAAGTTACATAGGTACATGCACCTTAATGACAATAGTAAAATAATATTTCAAATAAAATATTACAATTACAATTGCACTCAGTCCAAATACACCTACACACATAGAAATGCTAGCTGGCTAATGGAAAACTTTTCACCATATGTAACATCTTTTTCAAATTAAATGCGAATTAGAGCTCCATAAATTTCCCAACGTTTATGCAACTGAAATTACAGGTACTGCAAAGATTAGCGATAGATAATGTAGGATATGTCTCTTCATTGTATTTAATGCTTTATTTCGGGTAATACAACGTAAATAGAAAGGGAATAACAATATATCTGGTGTAACTTTATAGCATCTTTCTCAAATTAAATAGAAACATAAATCCACCCAAATTTCTCAGAAGAAAAAGCACAATTTACGTGCAAGGAATTTTAGGAATTTTGTAAATTAGTAACGAGTTCTTTATAGTTATTAAAAGTGTCAAATATAAAAGTTTAACAAAAGTTTTACAGAAGTTTAAAAAAATAAAATATAATCATTCTTTTATTGCCCAACAGACAGACATCTACTTACAGGACAATGTACAAACAATAATTGAGTCTCTAATTTTAGGACACTCAACACTTAAAACAATAAATAATAATTTAACAAATTTCACTGATACTGACCGCCCTACATTTACAAATAAACAAACTTTTAAATAAGATGTACAAATTCAAGAAATTTGTTTATAACCAATTCCGGCTGGGTATGCAGCAGGTGTAGTTTCGGTTGCATAAACGATAGATTTGCGAAATTTCCATTCGGAAAACCAAATACACTATTGATTTCTTGACTTCAACGTAGACAACCCAATATACAGCAATGCACAATTTAATACTGCTACTGTCATCTCGGGAGAAGTTTAAATATGATATGAATGAAACAATCTTTTTATTAGTTAATTAGGCAGAAATGGAAGTTTATTACTAAATAATTTCAAAGTGGAAATCAATGAAGGGGACTGCTTGAACCTTAAAGTTTGATTAAGAAAAACCAATAATTGGTTTATAATTAATTATAAAGCTATAAATTTCCATTCGATTGCTATAATAAATAGAAATACTCTTTATTCTCCTAGGTATTTACACAAAATAACAATATTCCAATGGCAAGTAGTGTAGCTGTTCACCTTACCTCCATTAGGAGATCTTATGCCCGAACCTCTCATTCGCTTAGATAAACTTCTTTTAAGCTTTACAGGATCAACTATTTGTTTCTTCCGTCTCATATGTCTTGCGAGTAGACCAATTAACGTTACACTTGCACTTACAGACACTATTATTATCTAAAAGTTACAAAATAATAGACGTATAGAGCTCACATGATCAATATATTATAACAAACCTTTTGCGTAGTTGAAATGTTTATATTACGTGGTAAAAAATGCCTTATTCTTTTAATATGGTCCATTACAGGATTTAAATGAACTAATAACGACATTTTTGACTAAATATTTAGGTAATCTTAGGTTATACAATAACAAACAAAGGTTAACTAACAATGCCACCGTGTCGGACAAACACTACATGTAATATAAAGGCAGTAGAAGTTTACTAATAGTTACATAAATAAGCATTTGTTGAGAATAACATAAAACGTTTAAAATCGGGTTCTTTTTAAGTTAAATTAAAAGTCGCGGCACTTGTTAAATATCAACTGAAATCTGTAATATCGACACAGAGTGTCTCGCTTTTTGATCTTATAACCACTTCGCCTAATATGAATTTACGCAATCAGAGTAGCCAATAGTTCTAAACTTTTACTTTTTCAGGTTGGACAATCATACAAATTAAATTTTGAGTACATAAACAAGATGTAAATGTCAGCAACAGAACGAAATTTTGTGTTTGCTAATTATTCGTCGACTACCGTTAAATCTCAATTGAATTAAAATGACTGTTAACGAAACTAAGAAAATCTACACGATAGACGATTTACCAGATGAAGTACTAGAATTCATTTTAAGTTTAATTCCACCCTACAAAGATATTCAGGATTGCATGCTGGTATCAAAGAGATGGAGAACTTGTGTTTCAAGTAAGTATTCGTGGTTTATTTCTAAAATTAGACACGTCCGTGGTATTTACAATGGAATTTCTTTTGTATATAAAATGTTTTTGACTTTCAGATGTGATAAAAATAAAACAGAGGAATTTAGACAAAGCAATAGCAGATTTTGATATTGCTTGGAATACATTGACTCCAGTGGCTATGGCACCTACAATAACAAAAAGATATTCCCATGCGGCTGCTGTTAATGGAAATTCTATGTATGTTTTTGGTGGCTGTACCTGTTCTATGACAACATTTAATGATCTCTGGCGATTAGATCTCTCTAAACGTCAGTGGGTTAGACCATTGGCAATGGGGACTTATCCTTCCCCAAAAGCATGCAGTACAATGGTTTGTTACAAAGATTCTTTAGGTAATACATTTTATATTAAATTATGGAGGCCGAATTAACAAATTTCAATTGTAGTATTATTTGGTGGTTGGACATACCCACCTTCATATCCATTACATCAGAGTTGGCATTTATTTAATGAACTGCATACCTATGATATAAAGGCCAATAGATGGACGTGTATTAATACTGATGTTACACCTCCCCCAACAGCAGGACATTCGGTGTCTGTTCATGGAAATTGGATGGTTGTGTTTGGTGGTTTGCAAAGGGCAAATAATGTTGTTCACACAACTACTTCAAATGATATATGGAAACTAAATTTGAAAACATGGACATGGCTTAAACAGGAAACTCAAGGTATCATTTTCTATTCGCATTTGCAAAAATTCGCAAATTATCTATGTAGGATTTTATATTTGTGATTCATTTACCTAAATTTGATTGCTCCGTGTAGAAGAAAACATGCTATAAGTTTATTTGTACTATTCGTTTCTTTCTGGGTATTTTCCAGTCTTACTTCCCATATTTGTTTCACTAGTTTGGTATGGGTTAGTCTCTGTAGATGTCTCTATCAACCCACTTGTCTCTTTTATCATATCCAACACTGCTGTCATTTGTATTTTTTTTATTATTTCTTTGTTTTTAATGTAATCTATTCTTTCTATTCATTTAACTCGCCTCAAATGTTTCATTTTTATTATTTGCAATTTACTTTTCATATTTGTAAAAGGCTTTTTACAATCCTGCCGGAATTGTAGTATAGTCAGTAGGGCTCATTAGCATTCTTACGTTGAGTGCAGTGTGTATAGATTTTGTGCGCTGGAGTTTTGCAGTTCTTTTGTGAACTCACTAATTCACTGATTTTACCAAGGGTGGTAGGTTGATTTGAATAATAACACTTTTAAGTTTA
>JARFOC010057647.1:0-18753 GCA_031763485.1 Osmoderma eremita | reverse complement strand
GTTGTTGTGTTGAGGTTATATTTATGCTTGCAGCCGTAAAAACCACATGTCACTAAATGGATCGTTCGATTGTACCATTGTACCAATCGTGATTTATTCAATCAAGGATTATGTTTAACTCAATCCTGATTACATATGATGGCACGAACGAAAGCAGCTATTGGCACGAACGAAAGCAGCTATTGACAGATAAAATTCGATAGGTTAGGTTTTTGCCGTTCTAGACAGAAATATTAGGAATATTTAATTCGTTGCCAACTTATAATTTACGTCATGTTATATTAGAGGTCACGTGGATTTCGTTACTTTCTAGATTCATTGTATATTCCAGCTCCCAACCGTGGGGTGTTTGACCCAGACAAGCTTCCCGAGTATGTCAGGGTACGCCGATTTTTTCCCAGCTTTCCCGATCCGTGATTTCCACCTCGAAATTCCTCTTAAATATACATATATGGGAATCATGTGGGCTGGTTTCCTCCCACATGACTGCCAATTTTGATAATAATAAATCTGCAAATATTTCTATCATTTTTACTGGGTATTTATCAAAAACTGTTACATACTTTGATAGTGGCTCTTCCATATTCTACAAGATAGACTGCCCACAAAGCACACGTGCATCCCTTTTACGTACACATTCATTGTATCTGACGATCGATAGGACGGACATTTCATTTTATTAAAAATGCAAAGCTAAGTAGTTTTTTTTATGATATCAACTAAAAGAATCTATACAAATATAAGACACAAAAAACGAAATTAAGTTAAATGAAAAACGTTTATTATTAAATAAAGGTACACACGCAAGATTATACATAATTTACTACGAAAAAAAAAAAAACTAGAAGCTTAATTGTATGTACTTTAGTATCTATTATAACAAAATAAACTATATGTCTGTACAGATATTTTTTTCATCGTTTTAAGTATTTATTCTTATACAAACCGATGTCGGTTATTTTACGGTATTTAGTGAATAACGTTTGCATACTATAAATAATAATAATTTGTCTCTGAAAATTTAGAATCAGGGCGGAGCTTATGATCACCGCACGATACGTATGACTCATACGATGATTGTATGAGTAGCGTTGGACTCCTTACGCTTGCGACGATCAAAAAATAAATAAACTCCGCCCCCATCCTAAATTTTTAATTCTCTAATATAATACAGTGAAGATATAATACAGATACCATATAAATACTGATTTTTTTTTTCTTTTAACATTATTAGTTTATGGGTGTTGATTAATAATTGTAACGAATTTTACTTATTTATGCGACAAATAAGTTTTAGACAAAATAAGAGGACGTAACAAACTAAAAAAAGCACACGGGCATACACGCAATAGAGGCACTAAAGTTAACTAACTCATTGTCGGTTAATCTTGGGGACGACAAATTGGAATCATATAAAATTCCCCTCTCAACAAGAATAGAATAAAAAAAGATTTAAGACGTCAACGGACTCCGATAATCGTCCTGCCTACGTCATCATATAATAATAAAATACATCAATAGAAAAATAAAAACATGAATAAAGCTACTTTTTGCATATGTTTTTGATTTTGTTTCTCCAAAGACATACAGCGTTCGTCCAAAAATTACACACTTTTACGGGTTGGTAGAGGACAAAATGGAGATTTTGTTCTTTTTCTCCGAAAAAAATTGGAAGAAGAAGTCGTTAGAAAACATCTTCATTTTATTATCCCCCATCCTTAAAAGTTTGACGCTGATTTTCAGACGGACCCTATGTATGCATATACCAGACATATAACCGCCAGTCCAATATTAGTACGATTATATGTGCCGAATCTAATTAAATAAAATTAGTATATTTTACAACAATATTTCTCCTATCACAATTACGTCAATATCAAAGCTTTTGTCGACTGTTTTCTCTCTATAGTTACTATCGTTAAACGTGTATAAACACATATTTTTTTACGTTTTTTTTAAAGCTACTCTAAAAATATTCCGTCACAATCTTGGTATAACCCGAAGGAACAAGTGTGTTGTTGTGGTACAAAAGGTTTGTTTCTGTGTGTGCAATAGCTCTAGCACCGCTAACAGGCATGCAAGGCATGCTAAGAGGAGCACTAACAATCATCACAGCTTCTCGTATGGCAGGTTCGTGACGACCTCTGCAAAAAGCATCCATTTACATGCATCAGAAACGTTCAAAAATATACATATGTTCTTTTTTTTTTCGTAATGAACTACGGCAATGAATAAGGCAAAATGAATTATGTACATAAAAATGAATAGAAACAGATGAGAAATAACTACGGATACGTGCTTAATGATAAATGATACACGTGGCATTTACATATACATTTTAATATTCCAGACTTACTGTGATTACAAAGAAAATATTCGAAATTCTAAATAACAAAATGGACATATTTTACTATAGAATTTGGTGGTAAATCCATATACAGTGCGGACGTAAATTGTGTCCCCCCCCCCTCGTAACTTTTGAAAGGAATGAGACAGAGAAACGAAACAAAGACGAGGTGAAATTAAAGGGAAATTATGATATTTTGGGTGATAGCGAGATGCACTGGACTCAAAACGTAAGATAGATGGCGTTGTTATCTTCAAAATTTTAAATGGAAAGTATGTTCATATAAAACCTCATTTGTAAGATATTTTTATTGAGTTACCGCTTCTGTGAACAGTTTTACGATTTTCTATGTTTTAACGAACATACCCGCAATAGAGGTACTTTACCTTTCTGATAACCCTCGTATTTATTTCATGGTGCTTGTTTCATAGGAAACGCATTTTAGAATTTAAAATAATGTCAAAATATTTATGCGGATTTATTTCTGGCAGTACACCTGACAATTATAAAATACGTTTCCTAGGAAACATGCACCATTCAATAAATACGAGGGTTATCAGATAGGTAAAGTGACGGATGTCTCCGTAAAAAACATGGAAAATCGTAAAACTGTTTACATAGGCGTAAACACAATAAAAATATCTTACAAACGAAGTTTCACATTAACATACTTTCCATTTAGAATTTTAAAGATAACAACGGCATCTATCTTACGTTTTGAGTCCAGTGCATCGCGCTATAACCAAAATATCGTAATTTTCCTCTAATTTCACATCGTCTTTGTTTCGTTTCTCTATCTCATTCCTTTCAAAAGTTACGAGAGGGTGGGGGCGGACACAATTTACGTCCGCACTGTATATAATACTCCTATAATGCGGGTCGAGTCAAAATCTTATGAAACTAGTTTTCGCCAAGAAAGTGAAATAGGCTATATTCCACAGACTACTACTATATTCTATCTCAGTTAGCACGAAACGGTTCTACGCCGGTCCAGAAGTTCTTGAATAATGGTTGGTTGATATGGCAATATACCTAATAGACATGTATATAAAACATTTTAATTTTTTGTCTCTGCCAATAGCAAAACAGCTATACATTGGCCCATGCGTAGAAGCGATTGGTGCCAACTGAGATATCCGATATGTTCTGTCTCGTTTTGATTTCGGAATTTTCAAGACGAAACCCGCAATATAGGAGCACTATATTTATGGGTAAAACACATTCGTGCGAATTTTTTTAGTGGCACTATTCGACGGTTTTCGGCTTTTCTTCCCACTACACTTCCACTACGACTCGAAGCACCGAACATAACCTATATGACCAGTTATGTTGGCAGCATACTTCGAGGGTTGTCAGTCATTAAATTTTTAGATAGACGCCACGGTCAAATATTTTATTATTATTGTTATTACACGTTGTTTTTCTTTCTATTGTCTTTTCGTAAAATCAGTTCTTTTGATAGCTACTACGTAAAAATTAGTTTCTTTCCGTGGTAAGTTGCTAACAAATCTATTAATATGAACATTTAGGTTAAGTGATAGAGATAATTATGTGGCATTGTTTGTTGTTTTGAAGTATTGTCAAAAACTTGCCTTTGTGCATTTAGTTCTATTTGATCCCTTTTACATATTACTAATAGTGTAATATAGATTACATAATTTTATAAGTCACGTGGATTACAAGAAGCAAAGAATAGTCGTATGAAAGTTATAGAAGAGAACATAGGTATGAAATTCCTAAAAAAAGCCTTAGTAATACAAATAGAAACATTTGCAAGCTTATCGATAAAGAAGGCAACGTTACATGTACCAGGGAAAAATACTAGAAACTATAGAAGACTTTTATAGAACGCTATATGGGGAACAAGAAACAGTGGAAGATATACTTCACATTCAGTATCAAGGATGCGAAGAAATACAGAAGATAACAATAAGCGAAATAGAATCTGCCCTTAGATTCTTGAGGAACAACAAAGCACCAGGCGACGATCAAGTAATAATAGAGGTGATTAAGCTCGGAGGAACACAGATATTGCTAGCTTTCCGGAAATTATTTAATGTGTGTTAAAAAAAAACGATCCCAACACAGTGGAATAATGCGATTATAAATCTTATCCACAAAAAAGAGATATTGCTAATCTTAATAACTGCAGATCTATTAGCCTCTTATCCCATATCAACAAGTTGTTCGTGAAAATAGTTACAAGACGATTAATGGCAAAATTTGATTTATGCCAGCCAAAAGAGCATGGCGGTTTCCGAAGTGGATACAATAAAAATGATCAGCTGTCAGTTGTAAAGGTCCATAGTATATTTGAAGCCGCTTATTCTTATTTTTGTCGTCTTTTAAAAGGCTTTTGAGACCATCAACCAAAATGCTATATTGCGAGCTATAGTTCTCGCAACGAAACAGCTGACTTTTGACAGCGGTAATGTTAAAATCGTACCAATGCAACCAAACACTACTTCACAATCAGCAAAAGCATAGTCACTAGTGACATTTCGTCCGCGTAAGAGTTCTTCGATTACAGCGTTGCATGGATAAGGTAAGTTGTCAACGCACTTCCTTGACATATGTCATTTTGACATTCCATTTAGTGTTGATAGTTTTCGTATTTTTTAACCGTAACCTATCTATATATCTGTCAAACCATATGCTTTGAGCTGCGTGGCAACCATGTCATAAAACGACGAAATGTCAAAAGTCGATTGTTTAGTTGCGAGAACGATATACCAGAGTGTGGGATCGACCATCAGTATATTTCACCCATAAAGCGCATATATGAGAACAGTACAGCATATCCTAACCTCCTTCAAGATACCAACAAATTTCCGACGATATTATATTTATTGTAAATCATTTTGAAGACATAAGGGAGGGAGAGAGCGTGAGAGAATAGTCAATAACTTGCACGCCCAAATGGATACCATTAGAATCAAATATAATGAAACAAAATATACTGCTACAAATCTAACTAATGGGTTTTCGGCAGAATAAAAACAAGCATAGCCGTAGGAGGGATGTAGTGGACTGTATTTTTACGTTCTCAACCAAAAACCGCCTGATAATACCTATTACAAAATAAAACAAGTGAAATATAGTGTAGTTGACAGCATTAAATATTTTATTCTTCAGTCACGATAAAACAAGAAATATTATGTATGCAAGGTGTTGCGCAATCTTACTTCAGAATTTTAAGCATAACAAGGGCATTAAAAATAGGGTCGATACGCTATGGTAGCTCTAAAAAAACCAGTAAGTTTGCTTGGATTATCTATTATCCGATTAACTCGAAAGATAAGCCAAAGATCACAATAGCTTACCGCATATGTAATAACTAAGGTGCGGATAGACGCCTTGCGCTTGCGAAGACGCCCAAACAATATCGTATTATTATTAACAGTTATTTCGCGCTGCCACATACCTTTCACTACAGCGAAGAATCTATTTCATTGTTGTTCGTACTGAGTCTCAATTATCTGCATTTTTGTTGTATTTGCCTCTTAACTTGCATGAAATTTTTTTTGACTTTCAAAAAAAAATTGCGTGTTTTGCAATCATATCGTGGAATATAATAACGTCGGTAACAAATATCATAGTTTCGGCCTTTATTTTCAGTAAGCACCTCATACTATAATTGAATCGCCAAACAGATGCAGTAGAGAACTATATGGCAATCGTGTAATATGAATGCGTCATATTTTTATCATGTTTATTATTGGTCAATCAGACGGCTTGCATACAATAGGGCCATCTATCAAATGTCCTTACATTTGTCATATTTGTTTTGCGTTTTGGTAAAATAAAAAAAACTGTATATTCATAATACCACAATTACTTTACTTCGTATTCGATAGTATTTACAAAGAGAAATTCAAATTTAATGTTGTTTAATTTCTTGTTCATGTCAAATCATTTATAGGGGTAATGCCAAATACTAATTTATCGACATTCATTCTAATGTGACACATGTATGGTGGTGTGAATCGAACTTTTCGGTGTTCGCATCTCGCCGGTGTTGCTTATTGCATCTGTTGGGCGATTCAACTATAGCTGTGATGTAGAGAGAAGTTTCTCTACTTTTGAAGATATATAGACAAATAAACGAAAACGTTTCGCAGAAGAAAATTATGCTATATTATTCCAAAAACATTTTATCCTTATTTGGTATTTACTTAGATTTCATGTAGTGAATTTCAAAATCTTATTCTATATAGTGATTTAATACGCGTTCACGGCACTGGTAAATTGAATATTTGATAGCGGAGAGTCGGTCAAACAAATATCAATTTTACTAATTCGCTGGCACAAACGCACTTGCTTTCCCACAGCGGATAAATGTACGATATCGAGGCTGTATGATTCATAGGCGATAATACAAGGCGTCTATCTACACCTTAGTAATAACTAAATAAAACGTTGCACAGTACCTCGTCTAATTATCGTGAACATCTGACGCCTTATTTTTCGCTTTCGATATTTCGATAAAGAACTATTTTAAACCCTGCTTTATATTAGTTTGATTACACACACGAATAAATTTTTAATGTCCATTTATTTTGAGTTACAATTGTACATTAACTACACAAACGAATAAAAAAATTATTTAGCGTTTACAATAATATGGAGAGGTACTGTATCAACTTGGACATCAACGATGCTGAAACCAATTCCTATACCTTCTAAATTATTGTTCTTTTTTGATATTACTAAGCAAATTGGCTCCATCTTCAACGTGTACTTCCTACACTTAAAATTCTAAAGACAGATTGCTCAATACCTTTTACTATTATATTATGCATTTTCGTTAAAGCAAAGCCAGATTAGCCAAAAGCTGAAATATCACAATCAGCAAAATATTTGTCTTTCTTAAATGTAATCACAGTAGTTTTAGTAATTAACTTTTCTTTGCAGCAGCAATACAATGATAATAGGAACACGAATATTTACCTGAACTATATTGAGTGTACTGTTGATATTGGGGATGGAAATTATGGATTGCATCCGTCATAATATCTCTGGGATTCATTGTTTCCTAAAGTAAAAAAGAAATAACGTAAAAATAATTGATAAGCGCACAAAATGATTTCTCGTGAAGAAACGTATGGATACAAAGCATCTAAAAGTGTAGAAGGTGAGACGTACCTTCAAGCTGCTAGAGATACTTTGCATTGTCACTGAGCGTCCTCGCGAGTCAGTTATGCAACCCTGTGCGTAGACACGATATGGGAACGCGTACCGCAAAGCTATAGCGGCGCAAAACATTTCAATACAGATCAAGAAGTTTTGGTAGCCGGCTGAGACGGTACCAGCTGAAGTGGGGGTGCCATTACTGTCGATGATCGGTGAAATTACTTCGGCCTTTTCCAGAATTGCTAAACCAACTCCTAAAACGAAAAAGAAAGGAATAAATTATGTACAAAACCGATTTGTTATGATTTCCATTTAAAGAATTGCGTAAAGGTAAAAATGTTTTAAGACGACTTTACCCGCAATAATAAAAAAAAATCTTACCTTGCCAAAATGACAAAAAAATAACTGATTTGACAGTGCAGAACTTCAGTACGGGATCAAATCTTGTCAACAAATCTCTCGTTGCGAAATAAAACAGGAACAATCCGTACAAGGCTAAAGATATCGATATATTGTATATTATAATAACGTAGAGGTATCCACTGTCAGGGCTGAAAATTAACAATAATATTTATGTGACAATTTGTGGTGTAGTAATGCTCACCTCCAATCGCCATCGCGATAATGCCCGAAGGCCTGTAGGAAAATCGTCACGAACGCCATGATCGGTTTGACGATGCAGAATTGCAGCGTGGCCTGTTTGCAGAACCGCAGGAATCCGATCGTGTACGTCTTGCCGCCCAAACAACAGGTACCGTAGATGCAGCTGGATTTTATCGGTTTCCCGCGAATTTCCGACATTATATTACCCTCCCCGCCCAGATACTCGTAACAGAGCGATAAGAAATTGTATATCACAAAAGCTGAAAGAGAGAAACGGCAAAAATTAGAGGAAAGGTTTTTTTTTATGATGAAAAACTATTCACACATTTACATCATTTAATTACAAATTACGTTTATTCGCTTAACAACCAAACCTGTCACAAACTGCAAAGAGATCATTTATGGGTGTCCTGATCTTTTACTACTATCCACAGATCTAATATCAATGAAGTGGAGTTAGCGGCGAATTTAATGTCAAATTTATCATAGTCGCCCGTAGTGAATTTGACTTCTAAAAGTTACGAGCTTGGTGTCAACTGTCAAATGCTATCAGCTGTTGACATTGGTGTGCGTGGTACATGACATTATTATGAGATACTGAGATTAAATTAATATATTGCCTTAGAAACTTTCTTTTGTGGAGATGCCGTTAACATCGAATGTCGCGGCCATGGTTACGCCACATAATTTTTTATTAGTATTTTACCACACAGGCATGCCAATAGCTGTATATTTGGTTACATAAATACATACGTGGCCATGTGATCGACCATCACCATTCTGGCTCTTACGGTACAGGCAATCATGAATGTTATTACGAACAACCGGAGAGAAAGTCAGAATAATGATCGGCCACGTGACCGGTAATCTTTTTGCAATCTAGTGAATTCCACTTCTATAAGTCACCAGCGTGATTTGAACTGTCAAGTGCTCAATCAGCTATTGACATCGGCGTCCCTGTCTGTTGTCCTAGGAATTATTCTTTTTATATTTTCATAGTTACCAGACTAATGCCTGGTTTCTGAAACGTAAAAATAGCAGTTAACTGTTCGATATCTGGCCGCTTCACAATACTTACTATTGTAAAACGGCCAGATATCGAACAGATAATGTTTTTCGTTTCAGAAACCGGGCATTAATTCATAATTAGCATTTTACCACGCAAATAGTTATATACTTGGGTTCATAAGTACGTCATAAGTAAGTGAGCCATCATCATTCTGGCTCTTGTGTTATAGACAATCAACAAGAACATTTTACAGTTTAAACTGCTAGATGATGCCGATATCAGTGAGTGGCTCTGTGAATAAAGGAGTTTCTAAAAGAATTTTTTGAGTGTCAATCGCAATTATTCGTCTTCGCTTTTGTTACTTAACCTATAATATTGAGAAAAAAACACTCTGTACGTAATGATATCATTAATATGCCAGTATTTTTATATTAAGTTTATTATTTTAACAAATTTGCTTTAGAGTGTGGAGTTACCTTAGGAGTAATAGTATCTTTTTGGAAAGTATTATTGCGTTTGTTCATAGATCTCGATATTTAGTTAAAACAGTATCTATAGGATGGTTTCACGAACTGAACGCGTCTTTTTTTAATATTAACAGTTACTTCAGTTATTTTTAATAGAGTTTGTTGATTTCCCAGACTGCAGTGAATCCTTAAGCCTGAACTGGCATTGTATACAGTACATACAAAGATCGTTTAGAATCCATAATACTATTTCGCGTTCCTCTTTCTCACGATTTCCTTATTGTTGGTTTACAAGTAATAAGATTACGTACAGCCAATTATGGTGGAAAGTTGTTAACGGTGAATAATTAATGCCACAATAGTAAGATGCACATACGAATACATACATCACAAAGAGGATGTTTGTAGATAAAATACTATTTATAACTTTGATATAATTATACTTCTAACATTTAGTAGCAATCATTAATATTATATAAAGATAACTAAGGTAATTTAGCCCAAAGTATGGGGTTCTGTATACAAACAAATTACAGAAAATGACCTTGTGCAATAGATAATATTATCAACTTCAATGATCAGTTGAAGTGATATACAGATTCTCCTCATTTAACAATAGATATTCACATATTCATTAGATTCATAATTTATGGTATATTACATGATTATATCGTTAGAGGAATTCTTTCTGCTCTCAAATCTAACCATAAAAAAATCTGCAATCACTACTGCGTTTGTGTTTTTAAGTATATACGTAACTACATAGAATTTTCACTCACCTTCATAACAATCGCGTACAGTGAAAAAATAGACGTAGTAATTCTCTGAATTGAAAAACAACAGACTAATCCACGAATAGGTGCCGTAGATTGGAACAATGAATAAGATCCTAACTATCCATCTTTGTTCAGCTGGGTTCGTGTACCACCTCAAATGTTGATATATCTGCAATAACCAATAACAAACTTCGATTAGTTTCAGGAGCAATTTTCTGGAAAATATTATTATACAAAGTGGCGCAAAATGGAAGGCCGTTTTCGAAATGAGAATTCAATCAGCCGTTTTTCAACCCTCAACCGCTATCGTGGGGTGTTTCGGCACCCCGGAAGTAACTTTTTCCTAAATTTCTTTGAAACAGTTTTCGCCACCTTTCTAGGGTTTCAGGTGTTCTCCTATGCGAATGGGATGTATAATATGCTAAAATCTCTTATTTACCATGTTTTAGAGTATTAGCAAAAAATGCCTTTGGGGTGTCTTAACACACCACGATAGCAGTTACGTTAGACTCTTTTTAAAAAAAAAGCGCAACTTTTCTAACCCATCGTGTGATTTTTATAGTGATAATAGCCATTGTCCTCTTTTGGGGGAATCATAGCTCTCTGTTTTAGATTTGTCGTACATGTGTACTCATTTACATTCGACTTCGGGGATTTTTTATAAGTAGCATTGAATAAAATTGTATTTTTGTACAATATAAATACGACTCAAATAGATTTCTTATTCAGTTCGTAAAAAAACATAGTGTCAATTTTGTTCGTTATTTTTCTTCAAAAAACAATAGCAATAATAACAACAATATGACAAAATATCTGACTGATGAACAGTTAGCAAGTTTTGCCGCAAACTTTTATGATGATATCAGTGGAAGTGAATGCCCTGATGAACGTGATGATGATTTGAGTGATGCAGCAAGCGAACATCGTGATATTCAGAGAGAGACACATATTCAGAATTTGAAGTCGAATCTGGAAAAAAAATTGCGTGATGTCAGTACAGGTAGAAGTTACTTTTATGGACGAAATCGGTATAAGTGGTGCAAAAATTCTCCTGTTGTTTCGAGTACCAGATCCTCTAATATAGTGATTCATCGACCAGGAGCAAACGATCCAGCAGTAACACCTTCTGAAGTATGGTCTCTTTTCTTTACGGAAGGAATCCTAAATGAAAAATTAGAACATACAACGGCAAAAATTACGGGAACGATTTTTTTTATGGACCAAGGGTTAGTTATGTGGGACATGATTGAATTGAAAGCATTTCTGGGACTTCTAATTTTGGCAGGAGTGTTCAAATGAAATCACGAAGATACTAGAAGTATTTTTGCAACGAATGGAACGGTTTTTGTTTCTTTTGCCAACGGTAAGATTTGACGATCAAACAACTTAGAAGGAATTGACAATGATGATAAGGTTGCTGCAATTTCAAAAATTTATGAAATTTTTAATACAAACTGCACGAACAATTGCAGCGAATATGCAGTTCGCCAATATGTCAAAAGTACACCAAAAAATGTGGCATCAAGATTATGTGCTTATGTGATTCAAAAACGCATTATCTAATAAATTCATTTGTTTATACAGAAAAGACAACCGAACCCAATGCAACCAAACTTTCGGTTCCAACACGTAGTGTACTAAAATTAGTTTCTCCAATCGTGAACACAAATCGAAATGTTACAGGAGATAACTGGTTTTTCTCTATAGAGCTATTGAATGAATTGAAACGGGTTGATCTGACATATGTAGGGACACTTCGTAAGAATAAGCGCAAAATTCCACCTGCATTTTTACAAACTAAACAGCTACCAATAAACTCCTGTGAATTTGGATTTACCCACGATAATATTTTAGTTTCTTTTGTACCAAAAAAAGAACAACTGTGTCTTGTTGATTTCGTCTATGCATCACAATGGAAATATTGAAGCAAATGGGAAACCATAAATGATAAATTTCTGCAATGGTACCAAAGGAGGAGTTGATGCTTTGGATCAGAAATGTCTGACATACTCCTGCCAAAGAGGAACCAGGCGATCACGAATGGCTATATTTGGAGCAATGTTAGATATTTCACGTGTCAACAGTTATGCAATTTTCTTAGCCATTTCAGACGGTACAGTCAACATGACACGAAGGGAATTTTATATTCGTTTAAGAAGAGAACTCGTCAATGACCACGTAAAAAGAAGATACGAAATAAAAGAATTGTCAATCGAGCTAAAATCAATCATCAAAACTTTAATAGGTTTAGAAACACTACAACAACAGTCACAAGACGCAGGACCTGTAAGAACCTACAACAGGTGTCACATCTGTGGACGAAGCAGACAAGAAAAAAAAACACATGCCATAATTGTCGTCAGCATATCTGCAAGGACCATTCTGAGTTACTCCTAAAATGCAGAGAATGTTTAGAAAGGTAAATTGTATGAATTTTGTAAAAATCTGAGTACTTGAAAAAACAGCATGATTTTTGTCATATAAAATGTACGTCTCACAACGTCATTGTCAGAATTTTTATATAAAATGTTAATGACATTTTTCTTTTACAGGGAATAAGATGTCTTCACCTTTTCTGCTATGGTTTCCAATAGCAGAAAAAGTGAAGACATCTTAAAAATACACCGCAGATACCTTTGCAAAAAAAATTGTACGAGAGAATATTTTTTACATTTTTCTATAAATGTTAAATTTTCTGATTCGTTTTGAATAAAGTTTTTTCTTAAACATATTGCAAGATAAGAGACTAGCTTATTACACAGAGGGTCCAAAGCAGGAAAAAAACTATAATTAACAAAATAACTAAATTTTAAAGAGTGGGATGTCAAAACACCCCGCGATAGCAGTTGTGTTACCTGAAAACACGATAGAACTTGAGGGTTAACTTTAGAGATTTGGTCGACATGCTCGCAGGGGTCAAGAAATGGCTGGGCAAATATGTATCGCACCACGAACTTCAAAGGTACCGGCAGTGAATGAAACATCTATATAATGTATGGTAATTGTGGTAATAGGCAAGCACATTCATATAAAAATGTATACTGGTAAACAAATAAATACGTGTGTACATAAAAGCGACCTTACTGGTTGTTACGGAAGGTCAAGGACTTCAAATACATTACACATGGAAAGAGAGGATGCCAAACAATTAGCGATTGAAGACATTGTACAATGTCACAAAACAAAACTAGTTTTGTTTCTAGTCCTCTATGTATATAGGTACATACATAGTATGTAGCTATGCAAATACAGCACATTTAACACTGAAGTTATTAAGAATAACACTTTAAGTTATTACATTTTCTCATGAACCCCGACAGAATAGCGCGTCCGGAGTTTATTTATGATTTAAGAAACTCGAACTGACTCGTAATTGCTGCTCCAGATACATGAATATGAACTACATGTTACACTGATGTGTATGACATGTGGGTAACATGGTAGCTGCGCTAAAATAACATTTTAATTTCTAATGAATATAGTATGTGGCATATGTATTCACACAACATTTATAGGAATAATGTCAGAAATTAATGATACGCTTACATCACCATAGCGAAAATCTTGACCCAGTTGGGCGATACTTAGTACGTATGTATGTATGCATATCTTAATTCGACGTACGTAGCTGTAATTTGAAATTGAGCGTATTTGAAGTGTATAGTTTTTTCATGCGTAAATCCTGTATCATTTTAAATCAACAATTAATTGAAAATAATTAGGTGCCACTTACTTACTTGTTCCTATTACCATTATTATTGGTTCGTGAGGATCGAATCAAAAGAAAAACTTAAGTTTAATGTGTGTGAATGAGCCAGAAGTATTTCATTACTAAATCTAATTATTGTAATTTAGTATTGGCATCCATAAATTTTGTGTTACACTCATCGTTTAAGGGAAAAAAAACAATTCTAGGGCTTTTTGAAATATATTAGTTTATTGCATTTTTCTAATTTTACTTTATATTATTGGAGTATGAAAATTCTATGAACTGTTTTTCCGTTAAGGTATTTGAGAATGCAGCCAACATCTGTAGCGTACTTTTTTTTCGAAGGAAAGCAAGCCTTAAAGCACTTTTTGTTTACTTTGAATTATTATTGGCCGGTGGTTTTAGGTTTTGCTCATGACATATCGCGGACATGTCTCAACGTCCCCCTAACAATAACACAAAAGCAGTGGATTTATTTGTATTCACAAATACCTCGTGAGACGTGTTTTGCATTTCTTACCGTGCTTCCAAAGATTTGCTTTAACCTAGTGCTCACTTATTTCACCGCAATTTATATTTACTTATTACTTTTTAAATTGTTTTTTTTATTCTTTTTTTTATTCTTTTTTTTTTATTAATAAGGTATTTTTTAAATTCTTAATTTGTTTTTAATACAAAATGCCAATCGAAAACTTTGTTACAAAATTCCTTCTTCTAGCGGAAATGATCTTTATATAGTAAAGTATAAAGGCGGTCGTACTAATTGGTGTTAAAATGAAAATAATTCATATGTAATAAAAAACATATTAGGCCAGCTTATGTATTTATTTATATCTGCTTATCGTGCTAACTAAACGATGCAAAACTTATTTTATTTACTCGAAAATACGTTAATCCTGTTATCCCGCAAGATCCTCAATTGTAACTAGGGATTGGTTAGTCAGTACAAACAATATTCGTAAAAATATTTACATTTACTCTAAAACATGTACGCATATCTTATCTTATACTGACAGACACATAATAAACATGAAGTTATAATTACTAGAAAACCAAATTTCAGAGTTGACTGAGGTAGTAAGCCGAATTCTTCTTGTGATCCTTTGTAGAAGAAACAATATACCATTTGAATTGAATCGTTCTGGCTATACGAATTGTGGGATAAGGGAGAGAGATAAATAGAGATCCGTTAGTTGAAAAGAGTCCACGGAAAAGTAAAAATTATACGAGCTGCTGTATTTTTAAAATTGAGAAAAAAAGGGTATTTTGGTACATAGCAAATAGCATAATATTAAATATATGTATACAGGTGGATAACCGATATAAAATAAAGTAAAAAAATGTACAGGCTGGGGATAATAAAATTAAATTAAAAAAAATAAAAAAAGAAGCCCCCTTAAGAAATAAAATATTCTAGAATTAGATTTTAAAAAATATAAAAATATTGAATATTTAAATCTTAAAAATCTTAAAAATAAAAAGAGAGGCCCCTTTAAGAAATAAAACATTCTAGAACCAAATTTTAAAAAATAAAAAGGGGCCCCTTTAATATTTAAGTCTTAAAATAGTTTGAAAAAAAAATAAAAAAAATAAAAAAGAGGGCCCCTTGAAAATGTGAAAGATTTAAAAATGTCTGAAAAATTTTTAAAACAGGGCGCCCCTTGAAACTTTAAGGAAAGATTCAAAAAAACATAATTGGAGGAGGGCCCCTTTGAAATTTTAAGACATAGAGATGTTTAAAAAAATAATACAAATATAATTGAAGGGGGCGCATATTATTTCTTCATTTTTTGAATGTTATATTTTTTTTTTATTTTTATTGACAATTCTAGCACCTTCCACATTCTAAATTCACACACTTCAACACCATTATCCACAAAATTAAAATAAGTAATTAAAAAATTTATAACTAAACCCAACGAAAACACGTACTTCTTACACGTAAGATTGGGACTCCAAACGAATGGTTCTTCTGGGTTCCTATTCGTGCATGCAGGGCCGTCTTAAGTCTTAAGTGGGCCCTGGGCACTGAAATGCATAGGGCCCTTTCGAGAGATATTTAGAATCGATATTAATAGGAACGAACAACACTAGCGCTGGTTTAATTTAACAAATGCAAACATACTTAAAAAATCTATTGCGATACAAGAGGTACTTGCCTAGACTTTTGAGTGGTAAAATCGCCAATGACATCTTCCAAGTCTATTTCTTCAAGCACCCGGCTTTCAATGGACATCAGCGACAAACTGTTCAATTTTTTTCCGAAGAATTGTAATTCTCGATTCACTCTTGATCCTTTTCAGTTTTTAGAAGGACCGTTCTTCACTAAAGTTAGTGACCATCATGCATAAAAATATTCTACTTGCTTTTTCAACATTAAGAGATATCATTCTGAAATACTCATGGCGCCTTCACTCTCACTATTTCGGACATCTCTAAAATATTCTGTTAGATGCATTCCATCTCGTTTTTGTGTTAATGTCACTATAATAGATTTTTAGCAAATTCGCCACAACCACAACCAATTGTTCCTTAATTAACGGTCTAACTGACGGTCTAATTTATCACATCCTAACAGTAAACAATTTAGTTGGGTGACGCGAATAATTTCGAATACTTGGGTATGTAAAGTAAACAAAACAATTTTTCACAGATTAGGTAAGACCAAACCAGCAACCACCTTGTAATAGTAATCGAATCTTGTATAGTGATTGAAAAATTTATCATCGATTTCGCTGCTATCACTAAGGTTTGGGGCCCCATTTTAATGACAACTGTCAAATTAACTGACTAGGTACTAAAAATGTGGAAAAAAAATACCTAGGCAGTAAAAAACTTTAATATTACATAAACTAAGTTATAGTATATAACTTTGGGAGACTTCTCAGGCAGTAAATTCAATTCCACAATTTTTGTAGCTTCTCTAATTTCATCCGGTAAATCTTCAGTATTACTATCACTCATTTTTTAACTTTGCATTAGTTTAAAGCCCCGACTGCGTCCCAGCCGCGGCATTACCAACTACTTGACAACTTGAGAAAAACGCTGTTAATCGTTTCATTTTTTATTAAGATTACTAGGACTGCGAGGCATTACAGTAAACACAATTTATCGGCTCATATTTATTGTGAGGTGAGGTGTGATCCAATACAGTCTGGCTACTAGTTTCACTTCACATGAAAACTATAAGCTTCGTTTATAGATAACATACATTTTCGAAGCTTTACTTGGAAATTAAGGAGCACAGTCACATATTTATCGAGGCGATCGTATGAAATATGCATGACATTGGCACCAACATGGGAATCGACAATCCGTTATTCGATCGTCAAGTATATATGTATATGAAACTATTTATAGTAGGCACTATTTAAATTGGAATACAAATACGTCCATTGCATTGCATTTTCCCAAGTCAACGATGGGTAAAGACATCCTTTTGAACGCCATTGGGAAAAAATATATTTACGGTTTTCTTTACTCATACTTTCTAAGTAGATCCTGGACATTGTTATATGAACATTATCTAGCCACACTGATCCAATATAAACTAACACGATAAAGCTTTTTATACGTATGTAGGTATTTGCGTAACAATTACTGTCTAGGCGTTATCAGAGAGTTGTTGATAATGTTTTCACAATTACCGAAATTAAATCAGACAGTAATAACTTTAACTAATGGGATAGCAGAATAATTTGTTTATTGCTAAAACCAGTTATCCATCTATTAAATTCAGGGTGTAACACAAATCAATGTAAACATTCCTTTCATTGAAAAAATCAGAAATACAAAAATGTTGTCACAAAATTATGTTCATTGAATCTTTTAGGTGACTCTCGAAACATGCAGATAACTTAGGTTTCTCTTCGTCCGCCCAGGACACACAGAGTTCGTCTTCGTCCGAACAGGACAAGGCAACAGTTCGTCTTCGTCCGACCGGCACAAGCCAATGGGTTTTGTCCAGGACAGAACAAACCGTTCGTCTTCGTTCGATCAGGACAGGACAATGTAGTTTTCTGTCATAAGTACCATGTCATACGTGTTAGATGTTACATTCGCCGCTTCGAAGCCCATTCTTCAAGTTAGGAACCCCTAAGTCGTCCATCCAAGACTCACGTCAAACAGCTAAGTATTTTAACTCACGTTAAAATAAAAATTTCTTTTGTTTTAACTTTTTCTTAACCTCAACATCGGAGGTGACCCAACTCGTACTGTCACAATCGCGATTAACTTATCACATACAGTATTCGAAATTAGTAAACACTCATTATTTTCGCCTCAACATCATTCCCCATCATTTATAATAATATCTCACATTGTGCAAGCTTAGGTATTTTGTTATATTTTTATGGATATTATATTATCTAGGTTTTCCATGCAAAACGAATTCTAACGTAGTTAATTTTAAAAAAATACATTATATCAATGTAAAACTTTTATCCAATACATGCTCAGACTGCCATAAAAATATTTATATTAAAATTATCAAGACAATAAAATCCAATTATCGCAAAATCATTTATGAATCGCGAATACAACAACTGTGACTCATTGCAAATATAGTTTGTTTAATTGTGATGGCTGTTCCAATGAAGATCTCGAGAAGAATGCTTGTTCCCTCAGTTCTAAAATAATAATAATAATAATAATAATAATAATAATACACATTTATTACCCAACAGGCTGTTGCCCAATTACAGGATAAT
>JARFOC010057636.1:0-18754 GCA_031763485.1 Osmoderma eremita | reverse complement strand
TCCCCATTTTGGTAGTAATATGGTAATAGGAACGTTCTTTTTACGTTCCCATGTTATGTCGCGATATACTTCAAAGTAATTTTAATAGTCGTAATTACGTTCCCAAACACCTATTGTGCTAGTTGGGTTATGAATGTATGTTTAATTGTCCAAGATGTAGAACAAACGTTTTAGTTAAGTCACCTGTGTTTATGATGTGTAACATTTGTAACAAAATTGCTAATTCCAGAACAAATTGATGCAGTAGTACAGTATGACCAATGGTATCAAAGCAGTTTTGAACTCGGTGTAGGCTACGTCACACCCACTACCGGCATCTTGTCAGTAGTTAATAATTTTGATTAGCACTGCGTGTCCCATTAATGATATTTTTGCTCTGTTAGACGACAAATGCTATTATTATTATTATAGAAAATGCAGAATAATAATGGCGACTGCAAGTAGTTCTGTGTAGAATTATTATAAACGATTTTAAAATTTTAGAGCGTAATTCTGCAAAACTGTATATACCTACTACTCAATCTTGGGAATTTGAAGGAGGATTTTTTATATTACAGGGTAAAACAGCAGTAATACTGATAAAATGTGATATTTCACCTATGTACGTATGTATGATGTGTGCCGCTCACTGGTTACTCATATAAACTACATATTGACGTTCGTTCTGCGTTCGGTAGGTGGCTCGTCTGTACGACCGCCAGTTTCAAGGGGACCAGGTACAATGATGTTGTGGTTTCGGTTTTCAATTTCAGGTGTAGGGTTTCAACCAAATGGATCCCCTCCAACAACAACACCGTTCAATTACATTTCATACGTGGGCACTGTCGAGCACATGGCGAGCTTATTTAAAATATCACCGTTCGGGGAATTTAAATACACCACATTCCATACATATATGAAGCCATGTAGCGGGTAGAATAAATTTTAGTAACAGAAAAGTTATTATTGCCGAATACGCTTAAAAGAAGAGCATGTTTACTGGGAAAATGTATTTTCGGAGCATATGTTTGAAGGAAGGGTACCGGAATTAAGCAATTATGTATTCTGAAATGTGTTTGGTGTGTTAGTTTTAAGGATTATAGCTTGGAAGAAGTATATCGTCTTATGATTGCACAAATATGTCCGGTTTTTATCAAAATGAGGTTTTAAAGTCTATCTCCGCTGCGGGTTGTTCCGGATTAGATGCATACATGTGGTTAAATCTTTAACTGAACATAAGGAAGCAGATAATAAAAACTACAATTGTCATATGTTACAAACAAATTTTTATTGGAAGGAGAAGTATTTAAAGCACATAACATATTCTTCACATGGTCACTTGGTCATAGATCGTTCTAAATATACATAGAGTAGTTCATTTGGATATTTCCTTCTGAATTGGGTATCATTTGGTGTTCGTATTAATTTCACATACAGTATGTATTGTCCGTATTAGACAAGCGCAATATAGCAACTGCACTGTACATAAGATATTGTATTCTATTCTATTCTAAGTACACATTTTGGACTATGGGCTACATAAAATTATTCGCTCTTGTAGTTGAAGTCCATGTTATTGCTTCTAAAGTGGTATTTGCATAAAATCTGCATGGAAGCGTACCTTTCACTAAAAGCATTTATAATTACAAGATCTGGAACTAGATGCCGTTTACCTTAAAAGAAATAAAAAAAACTCACTAAGAGATATGTTTCATACGAAGTTGCTAGCAATATTTTATTTGTGAGAAATATATTTTTACCTATTATAACTGTGCCTGTGCTGTTCGCCTAAATAAAAGCGGTTATAGTCAGTTCAGGGATATAAGAATTTTCTGTTTTACGACAATTTAGCTTATTTGTATTTGTGAATAATAATATCTTATATAAAAGTGCAACTACAACCCGGGCTGTGGACAGTCGCGTATTTAAAAATATTGTTTAACTCAATATTTTGCAGTTCAGGTTCCAAAATTTCTTGGTATTCTATATAGAGGCTGATCTCTGAATGAATGTGAGACGAACATAGTCCGATCTCCGTTTGCTAGAAAAATTATAGCGTCTAAAAGATACAAATAATAAAGTTTATTTAACGAAACAAAACATCCAACCATTTGTCTTACTTATAGTGTTATGAGACTCTAAAAGTTTATAGTTATGGCTGTGATAAAAAAAAACTGTTTCCGATGCTGTCAGTTTCCAGGTGTAAGAATTCTAAGTTTCGAAGATGCATAAACAGACATCAATCTGTTAGTATTGTTTTTAGTTATGCATTTCGAAGACTTTGAGAAACAGGGAATACGGTTCTAAAGACTATTCGTCTTTGGTCGTCGACTAGAAAAGGTAATTGATGCTGCCCACGACAATCCTTGAATTAGTACACCAAGTAGTAAGCGATTTACATATAAGTCAAAGTTTTATTTGGCGTGTATTGAATCGTGGGGTACTACATGCATATCATCGGCAAACTGTGCATGGTTTATACGAAGATATACTGCAACGATTAGCATTTCGCCACTGGGTTCTTCAGCAACAAGCGCAGAATGGTGGGTTTATATCATACGTATTGTGGCCCGATCAAGTGTTTCGCTAGGGGTGGCGTAAATAATTATCACAATGACCACGTGTGGTCTCGAGTTATTGACGGCTTAATCAACAATTTCTGCTAGATACATTCAATACACTAGGCCACCATGATCTCCGTTATGTTATATCCTGTTTCATGAAATCAGCCATATTATTCAATTTTTTAAGACGTTGACTTTGAAGCTTCGGACTTATGTTCATATAATTTGTTTTATTCTTAGAATCACATTAGGTATGATCTGCCAAAGTTTGTCGTACAGCTAACATATCACTACCAATTGACTGTATTTTTTTCTTCAAAATTGCTATGTTTTTAAGATTCATTTATCAAAAATTTATTAATGATTTATAAGTTCCCAATCTCTCTAACCAAGAAGCACCACCAGTGACTGTGTGAGGCGGAACATTGACAGTGTCAATGTTCCGCCTCACACAGTCACTGACCCGCCACTATACGTTAAATTTTAATTATCTTTATTAAGAGTGGTATTTATCTTCCTCCATATATTTTGCACACCATTGGATTTGAAAAGATTAGAATTCTCTTCGCCAGGGAAAATCATTATTGCCAAAATCCAAAATGTTTGTTGATACCTTTTATCGAATTTTAATCGTCTCCTATTTGTCCTTTATTTTTTACTTCCGCTAACATAGAGAAAATTACACAATACCATAATCGTGGAATAACAGCAACTGTCACCCCCCGGCACACCCTGTGTAATGTGTATATATTGGCTGGGAGTATTTCCTTAGTTGAGAAATATAAGAATATAAGAAATAAGTCTTTTTTTGATAATTAAGAAAATTCACAAACAAAAAAAATGAAGCTCAAATTATCGACATTTAAAATTTCCGATTTTGTTATTCTTTTTAAAGAAAGAAATATCTGCTAAATCACAAATGCCGAAAAAATTCGCTTACCACTTCAATTAATAAACAAATCTAAGTATATGTTTTGGCAGAGTTCAATGGAGTAGTGATGCGCAGTACACAGTGCCGCTCGTCGGCGCCGCTTAGTCTCTCCCATTAAATTCACATCCTCACCTCCACGTGGTGAACTCTAGTAATCTGATACCTTTGGAATACTAAGCTAACAAATCTGATAGGAAACAGGGACAGAGCTAATGAGGAGGGAAGAAACACAGGCCAAGGTGTGGGCTAGGGTCCTGAAGGTCTCATGGTATTGGGATAAGCAGCACTGCTAACGCTGCCTATGGGATACCAGGCGATCTCCTAGAGTAAGAAGCCTTGCGTCCTTGGACATCGACTATCCTTTCCCCCATACTCGTAGGGTTAAAGTATAGATTTCTAATGAAACAAGCCAATCCAAACCAAACCGTATAACGAGGGGCACGTAAATCTGAGGAAACCTTTGTTTTTATGGTAGCAGAAGGCTCTGGTCAAACCTCTGCTCCAGAGGGAGAAATCCAAGGAATGGAAGGAAGCAGCAATGCAAGCCCTTCCAACGACACTGGTATTCTTCATTTGATCAAAACAAAGCTCTCCTTAATGCAGAGGAAGAGACTGGCGACGGATGCCACACGAGTGGCTGGGTTCTTCCTGGAAAGCCAACTGACCGAGGGGTGGAAAAGAGGATTCATTAACCGATAAGACCAAACTCCCGTTCTTATGAGGCAAACCCTATCCCCCTTGGTGAAACGACCTCAGAAGAAATCGTCAAAACCTAATGGCGGCGAAATAGCTAAGGTAAAACCCGATAGTTAGAAACCTAGGAATAACCAAGTACATGCCAAAATAACAAGGGTTGGTGAATATTCCCTTGTTATATAGAGACCGCGACTCGATGATTTCTAATTTCCTGAAAACTGTCTAATACAAACAGTGCTACATTCTCACGGACAGTCAGGCTGCCTTAAAGGCATTGGAATCTTATCGGATATCTTGCAGGCTAGTATGCGACCGCCTGCAAAACCTTCAAGCCCCAACGAAACGCAACACAGTTAAGCTACAAAAGGTATGAAGGGAGATCTGATTGCCTATTTTGTAGTAATAAATGATTTTTATTTATTGCAACGCTATTTCTTCCAGGTTAAGTATGAATATGTAGTTAACAACAAAGACTATATGCAAAGCAATTGCATACTAGATTCAAAAATATACAATAAATAATAAAGAAAATCGTTACAAAGAGAGACAATAGAAGAAAACACGAATTGTCCTTAAATGCTACAATGTTCTCAATTTGGTTATCATTATTACATTACCAATAAGTAAAAAACGTGGAAACTGGATGGAACAGATCGTTAAACTAATACTATATAACTTTACTGTGAGCGAAAGCTGCATCGACAACAGTAAGCGGTGATTTTCCAAAGAATAGTTGTTATGTTGGCTACGTTGAGTGTCGTTCACTCTGCATAACAATTTGAGGACGATCCCGTTTTGTTTCGAAGAAAGAACTCGACGATATAATCAGGAATGCAAAAGGCAGGGTCGGTACGGTCGTGTTTCCTATAAAGCACACGGCAGGGATAAATTGTGTATGGTAAATTTGCGTAAACTTTAAATATAAATGAGGTCGAATGCGCTCCGCCTAATAACATAATTCCCATCCAATAATTCCCTTTAACTCTAAAGAATTAGTGGCAATAATACGCTGCCTGAATTATACGGTATCGTTGCGAGAGGTTGAATTAAAGAAGGATTTGCTCGCTGGTTGTTAATGCCACAAATCCATGTCAATAAGAACACATGATCACCGGCAATGGTTGATAGCTACACGCGGAAGTGATTAATATCGACGGTGTTTTAGCATTCCTACAACTAAAAATAGATACATAATGTAACCAGGGAGAGAAAATACGTATTCAGCCTAAATTAAGTATGCATAACCAACAACTCCTAATAGATCTAGCGTATTTCTGTAGATGCAACATAAAAACGATCGTAACAAATTCATAAAATACCATAATATTAGTGGCGTACAAAACAATGTATAAGATGATAATTGTTCCTACTTTCTGGTTTCAAACAGTAATGGATGCGTGTGTACTTCAATTCCATTTTCTAGAGTTTCTACCTGCATTATCATTTAGCATGAGTGACTAGGAATAAAGGTACTGTCGATTATTGTGTCGTTCCTCTGTATGTTTATTTCTTTTAAAGTTAGAAGTTTGCTTTAGTTTTTATTGCCCAATTTTGATAATTGAAAATAATGATGAATTAGTAACGTTATCATCCAAGAATATACTTTAGTATTATTGTTAAGCAATGACGTTGCAATATAAATGGTTTTCTATTAGCCTCTACTGCCACGTCTATGTAATTATGAACTTTTGAAGGTATTTGCCTAATTGCAAAAAATCTTCGAATAAACATTATTATTTAACAAAACTATACATTTTATATTCCTCTAGTAGTATTCCCACGATCAGTGAATGTGCAAACCTTATTCGTACTGACAAGGAAGTATTATCAACCGGGAAACTCAGAATTTAACCAACCTTTTCAGAACTCATAGAAGTATATGAAACAATTTTGTTTGCTCTAAAATGGCTGTGGAAGGAGAAATCGACTTCCAAAAATTAGAGTTTATTTCGTTTAATAAATTCCTAACAGTTGTACAGAAAAGTTATTGAAATATAGTCTTACAGCATTTCAAAGGATCTATCGGACAAAACGTGATTAAAACGTAACTACCGTGAATATTTGAATAATAAACACACTGTTCGGATTACTCCTCCTGCACAAGGTATTAATTAATTCGGGACGACAAGTAAATACGGTCTCCCCAATGAATTAATACTTTGTGCGGGAGGAGTAATCCGAACAGTTTGTTTATTGTGCTGCCCCACAGTCCTTGCAATCATTATTTGAATAATATCTTAAAATAAAGTTCGCTGGCGGTTACAATAAGATCATTGGCATACACGAGAGAAAATAATCTTAATAACAAAATTAAAGAATTTGGATACTTATGTACACCTATTACCTATTACATAGGTAAGAAACCTATGCAATGCTGAAAGGACCGCGTAGTAGCTAGATGGAGAGTTTGCTCAAGCCGAGGCGCTTATGAAGTCTAACTATCTGAGCAAGACAGCAGCAAATGTGAGGGCAGAAAGATGCGGACGAAGAGTCATACCTGAAGAGTCACCTGAATGTTGGAAATCAAAAAAAATTTTTTTTTGATTTTTGTTTCTTAATTTGGAGCGTTCAAGAAAAGCAAAAACAAAATTTTGCTAATTATCAAATCCCGCAGAAGTGCAAAATCTCACATTGTAGCCCTATTTTGGCAAGAACAACAGAATATGAAAGAAACAAAAATAACTCTAAT
Organism: Osmoderma eremita; assembly: GCA_031763485.1. Classification (NCBI taxonomy): domain Eukaryota; kingdom Metazoa; phylum Arthropoda; class Insecta; order Coleoptera; family Scarabaeidae; genus Osmoderma; species Osmoderma eremita. Next base: position 11,895 of record JARFOC010057636.1, on the reverse strand, counting down.
ATCTAAAATATACAAAGAAAATTTGATATATGCAAAACCGTTAAAGTTTATCATTTCTATAAGTAACTGTTACCCATTAATAGCAAAAAATAATGGTTACTTACCTTCAAAGCATCTCTTTTTTTAACATATCGTAATGTATGCTGCATAAAAATTCAATTTTATTTTATTGCATATACCCATTAGTCGCCATACCCTCCGTATTGTGTTTATGTGCTTTTGGAATATCTACTTAATACTATTCAAGGGAAACGGAAGTCAATACCCTTTAAATTAACAACCCCAAACATATTTTATATTCCTATTGTGTTAAACGCTTTTTTCTTGTCGTATCTTGGGAGTTTTTCTAAATTACATAAATTCAATTTTATATGCACCGGTTGCATGTTTCTTACTTATCGCGCATATCGAATATAATATTTGCATAATATATGTGTTTGACTATTGATTGTAAGTTGCGTGTCGTCGTTCTGAAGCACGGAATTACTAGCCATTACCGCCTTATTAGACTAGTTTTCGAGCTTATTATCTGAAAATTAATTTAAATCTAGGCGATGCGGCTTTCGATTCGAAAACTTTACAATTACTTTTAGCGGTTGAGAGAAGCCATTCTCATTAAATATTGAAGCTAAATACACTACCTCCGCCATTAATCCGACCGATTTTTAATAAGAATGCTGGTCGAAAAGTAGATTATTAAACACGTTAGTGTAGCACCTGCTGCATGAATATCAAGCCAAGAAATTGTTCATAGTACGGTAGGTAGGTATATGGAGTACATCGTCTGCTTTTCCACTTTAAGGGCAAAATTAATATCGACCGAATTCATATCCCTGCTTAAACTTTAAACACCATGTTGAATATCTAGTACGGGATGCTTTGAATGTAATTTTCATATGCTGGCAGCCGGTATTTTCAAAATAGTGTGTAAGGCTGCCTTTGGCATTCTGCCATTTGTTTCATTGTAAGAAAGCGAAGTTTTATTACAGATCCCTATTGCTACACATATTTCACAAGTATGTTTTGTCATATTTGATAACCAAATTCAATTTTAAACAGCTATTTGGAGGCACGATTTCTCATGCTAAAAATGACAAGGCATTGGGCTAGATATACATAATTCTCATCATTGTTACTGTTATTTATAATCGATTGATAAAACTAATTTATTGAATGACGTTATCATTTTATTATTTACAAAAAATAAAATTCGTACCATTGCATTGGTGCGAAGTATTAGGCGTTAGGTATTAGTTCCATGGTGGGAGAATTTTGCTTTGGTTAATCACAATAATGGATTAGTAAGAGTACCTGACAAGCATAGTACAAAAATCTCTTTGTTCATTAGAAATAATATCTGTCACTGAAAGCTTCAAACGGCAACGATACGGTTAAAGCTGCAAAAGTTTATCAAAATTGGTTTTTCCTGATCAAAATTAGATTTCACTGCCCAACCCTGGTCTATTTTAGTGAAAACAATTATCAGTTAAAGCTGTTGCGGGTTTTCTGCTGTAATATTTTATTAATATTGCGGCGTCGTTTATTTTCCATGTACATACATTTGGTTATAAACGCATCAAAGTATTATTCGAAATCAATGTTATTAAGAAGTAAAAGGAATAAGAGTAATAAAAACAGGAAAAGCGAGAGTTGATGATGAGATAGCGTCAGGATGATAAATTATCTAGGAGAAGAACTAGCATGGCCGTGAAAATATACGAAGGAGTCTGGAAAAAGGAAGAAACACCAAAAATCTGGCAAACAAATTTGAGACTGGCTATATACAATTAGGAAGAACACGCAAATTGCGAGAACTATATAGCAAGATGCTTATCCCCCCACATATTGCGATGATCTTCTACAGCATCTTGCCGTGATTCCAAAATTCGTTGTTAAAGTATTAGATTTTTATACCGCGGACGGAGACGCGAATGTTGAACTATTTATCATCATGGTTAATTGAATTCGCATAGAGCTGCCACCTATACTACTGTATCAATATCCGAGGCAGGGTCGATTAAGACGAACTCTGTGGCCGAATACAATTCATGAGTATAAAAAGTGTTATTAAATCAAATACTTTAGTTTTTTAATATTGTAAGTCATAAAACTATACAGATTACATTACACAACGCAAGAGAAGGGATTGGGAGGACTTCATACATTACATCACGGATTAACCAGACGAGGCATGCAATTAACAGTGCAGTTACCCGAGCCGAAGTTGCCGCCAATACAAGAACCGAATACGAAGGCGCTTGATGCTATAGTACGAAAACCATTGGCGTAGCATTTACATCGTGGTACAATGGATATCATGTAAATGATTACTATTGTGATGGTGACGGAAATATATGAGGTGATTGCCAAAGTAACAGATTGAGAAAAAGTAAATAAATTGTAAAAGTCAGAAGTAAAGTTGTCGGCCGTATAAAAAGAATAGTGAAATAACAAGTGCAAGTAAACGGTAATTGGAAAAGAAGTAGTAAGAAATGAGGAATTGGAGGAGTTGAACAAGAGGCAACGGTATAAGAAGAAGGAAAAGGGTGGAACATAATATACACAGAGAGAGACTAAAAAGGTAGTTAAAGTACTTGCTAAATTAATTTATTCATTAAAATTATCTCTACGTATTCATTGTAATAACAACATTGCTAAATATTTTCAATACATCTTTAGCCATTTGGTATTGTAAAAGATTACAATGTCTTTATTAAGTTAGGTATATTATAATTAATTTATTTATCAATTGTCAAATACTTGTCACGCACAAATTGCCCGACTTGCGTCAACTTCACATAAACAATTACTAAAATTCAAATTATTTAAAATTCATTGAGAAATTACAATTTAGTGACAGCAATATACATACAAGAATAATAGAGAGAAGATTGACACAGTTTGCATAAGAAGAATTGGGAGAGAAGCATGTAGCTTTTAGTCCCGAAATACAGACCAATGACAATTTGGGTTTCCTATACATACCTATCGAGAAATATAGTAGAAAGAAACGGAAGACAGTGCAGGGATGCTTACAATGGCATATATTAACCTAAGATTCATTAAGGAGGAAGATAGTTTGTGTATGGAGGTAATGAAGGTCCCACCACCTACAGATATTTAAAGAAATCGATTCAATTAGCATCAAAAAGTTCGGAAGAATTCGAATGGTCGTCCATTACTATTCATAATACTAATTAATGTGATAACAAAATAACAAGGAACAACAGTAGGATGACACAGATTGCAACCATAAAAAAAGAAGTACGATAAGCCCGGATGATATTATGTTGATCACGGAGAAAAATGCAAAGAAAAATAAGAATGTATTGACAGAGAATACAGAACAGCTAAAGATAGAAATTAATACGGAAAAGATCAAGATAATGGTAAAAAATGGAAAAAAAGCAACAGCACAAGGATCATTAAACAAGTTATTAAGGAAAGAGGATTTCTACCAACTATAATATATCCCAGGCAGTGTTGGAGACTACAAAAGTAACACAATAACAACATAGATGCTATGGTTTTGAGACAACTGAGCAAAATACCTGGGAAGAGAAAAATTTATTTTTATAGCAAAAAATTTCCATACCATGAAAATTTTAAATCGACTACGAAACTTAAAATTAATTACGAAAGTATAGTGGAATTTGGTAGGGAAATATTATTTGCGTTGGCAAAACAGAGCTGTGAAGAATTTGGTTGTTTTTAACATAGAAAGTGCAAAATTTAATCTTGGAAAGAAGAAATTATTTTATTCTATCGATTAATTAAGGTAAACAAAACAACATAACAAAGGTGAAGTCTAATTTTACAGCAACTTTTCTAAGTGTCCTTCTTGCATTTCAACGAAATTTCTTGGTTTATTCCATCACATGAAATACGTATATGGGCTTTCAGTTCGTCCAAATTACGTATTTGCATGTTATTATAAAACACTTTTCAGATAACCTCAAAGAAAGCAATAGTTTGGATGCAAACCAGCTGATATCTTGAGGGTGCTGCATTCGCGTCAGGTTTTGTTCATGAGAATTTGTGGCGGATCAATAACTAATGGATTAATGGAAAGGAAATTTAGTATTTTTCAATGAATTGACCTCACCATTTATTAACTACTATGCAACTGTTAAAATTTATTAAGATATAGTAGAATTTCGTTACGTTTTTAATAAAGTTCAAATTTTTAACTTTGAATGAAGAAATTATTTTATTCTAATTGTTAATTAAGACAAACAAAGCAAAGGTAAATGTAGGTAAATGCAGCTTCATCAATAAAAGTGTTATTCAAAATTTGTACATTTTCATTGAACAAATTAAACATTGTTTCGCAAAAATATGTTCGGTTTATTTTATCTGCCTTCGAAAGTGTAGTTTATTCCTTTCCGCTTGTATATTGCTCTCTCAACAGCTTAGCGCTCTATAGTTTCTTCTTTTATTTCTTCCCACTAAAATTCTCTCTTTTGGCTTCTTCCATTATTCCTTCTTCCCAACAAAGCTATCGGATTTTGAATTTAGAAGATTCAGACGCTATTCTTAAAACAAGAATGCACCTCAACGCATCCCCATTTGTGTAGACGTGACAGCTAATCTGATACGGTTATATTGTTTTTATAGATAATGGTACAAATTCAATTACCATTGATGGCATACATTATTCCAAGATGCATTTTTACTAACTGGACGTCAATACTGTTCTGAAAGAAATGGGCTTACCACAAAACCATGGGGATGTCAATTGACCAGTACTAAGGCTTAGCCTTCAGTTTTAACACTAAGTGATTTCCTTTTGTGGGTTTTCCTGAATCCCAAGACTACCGACTTCAACCTCGATGTGACAGGTTTCGTTAAAAGGATTAGCATTTCGAAACCAGAACTGAGAACTTCGTTCGGCCATTATAATCTTTAATACCTAGAATCCGTCGAGGGATATTCACTTTTAATTTAGTTTTAAGAAATCTCAATCGTAAAATCGAAAAGAAAATAGTTTTATTAAGAATTAAATACGGTGCTCTTACATGCCGACACCTTTTCTATAAGTGCCAATAACAAGCTGACAGTTAATAATTTAAATTTTTACTTCATTTATTTGATAGTAACCGAATTTCAAATTTAAATAACAAATTAGAATTGTTAAGCGTTAAACGTGGCGCGACATTTTAAAGAGCCATTCGTTTGAATTAGAATAATTACACGTCCAAAGCGTCCTCCTTCCATAGAAACGAAAACCTCTAAGGAACTTGATTGTTCCAACTTAATTACGTAATTCGCAGTTTGGGAATATTTTATATTCTATCCGTTAAATAAATTGTAGTTTCCCTTCCCTGTGGTTCTTGCTTTAATATTTGTTTTGGTAGCAGTCATCGAATTCTGCAATTCAAAATATGAACCATTTAGGTTCCTCTAACATCTATTTCAGTTCAAGAAAACCAAATTTTAGAGATAGAGAGCTCTATTCTATGGATCTACTCAATTGTTGTGTGACATAAATGCATAATTTAGTTATAATTTACATGAATGTGCAGATGAATAATATAGAGGCTGGATTGAAAATGATGCATCAAATGGAAAGACTTACAAATTGAGGTAGAATTACCCGTAGGAAAGCCAGTTTCTGATACGCAACATCAAAGTTTTCACCTTTTCATCAATCGAAAAGCATTTGCTTAAGAAATAGTATAACGCGCTGCATAAAGTTGTTTATTATATAATAATGAAGAAATAGTATCTATAGTAGAATAAAGAAGAAGAAGAAATACTGTAGTAGTAATTGTACTACTGCAGTAAAGAATATATAATAACACAACGAGTAATGAGTTTCAAATAATTTAATTTAATAAACCACTACAATTGTTTCGCCACACAGTGGCATCATCAGGTGGGTGAAAGTATCTTTAAACTAGTGAGTAACATTATTATTTATACGTTTACAAAAAGTAGAGGGGAATGATAGAAATCCTTTTGATCGTTTAGAGCTAAACCTAATTTATCATATCTATAAATTTCTAAACACTCCACTACTACACTACTACTACTACTACACTACTACAGTATATCTTCTTCTTTATTCTACTATAGGTAAATCGAGGGGTAGGTGTATTGACACCTACCCCTCGATTTACACGGTACTTTATCTACATGATTTCACTTTTACACGGTTTTGGAAATGGCGAATTTACGAAAAAAACAGAAACATAAAGATGAGGATTTTTGGCTGCATACATATTTGTACAAACTTTTTTAATTGAGATCGTTGCTGGTTTAGATGCAGAGCAACAATATTCAGAAAAATTTGCTGAAATTAATGCGTCCAACTTATACACTCATGATGATTTAATGATGACGCGCTGCCTAATTTGGCTAAACCTTACAAATCAACTACTGGTTATAAAACAGCGATAGGTCGCATGACAATTATTTTCTGTAGCAACGCTTCGGGCGACCATACAATGAAGTCATTGGTTATTAACAAATCAGAATAACCATGCTCATTTAAACCAATAATGGTCGTCAATCTTCCCGTTTATTGGATAGCTAATAAGAAAGCATGGGTTACTGCCATACTTCTCAAATGGTTTCATAACTTCTCTGTCCCAGATATTGGAAGTTATTAAATCAGAAAGAAGTTGCCTTTTAAGGCTCCTCTGCTAATTGATAATGCACCAGGCCATCCTTAAGATTTACAACACGAAAATGTGCAAGTTGTGTTTCTACCCAACAATTCGACTTCTTTACTGCAGCCGTTTGATCAAGGGATAATTTCTACATTTAAGGCGATGTACATTAAACGAACCTTAAGATATATTTTAGACCAAATGGAAAATGATAAATCTCTTACAATTATGGATGTTTGCAAAAATTTACTATATTAGATTGTGTTAAGCATGTTGGAGCGGCCGAGATTGATCAATCAACGCTCAATGCTTGTTGGAAAAAAGTAAGGCCGATGCAGTTGAAGGCGACAGTAGTTTAACATTGGACCATGAATATTCCCAGATTATTGAATTGGCACACACAATGGGAGGAGAAGGTTTCGAGGGCTTAGCTGAGGCCGCTATTGTAGAACTTATGACGGACAAAGAACTGTATGAAGATGATTAGTTAATATGGTGACCGAAGCAAATGAGCCCGATTAAGAGAAGTCTGGTCCGAATGTTCAGCGAGCTTCAGAGATTTCAGAGAGATATTAAAAAATGTTTAAATCAATATGAGGAGGTTTATAAAGAGTTAACCAAAAATCAAACACAATTTTTAATTACAGAATTTATTACCAAGTCCAGCAACTATCTAACCAGAATCGTATCAAGTAGTGAAAGTGATATTATACCAATGAGGAAGAAAAGAAGATATCAAACCTATGACAGTGACAACAGTAATTAAACTGGTTAAATTTATTTTTATTGTTGCAATATTTAAATTATTTTTATATTTCTCAAGGTATCTTTTTTTATATTAACATAAATGACTCTATAAGGAACATTTTTTAGTTTCTTTTTTACACGGATTCACATGTAAAATCTATTCATAATTTCGATTTGCACGATTTTTTAGGAACCGTACTTCAGTATAAATCGGGGGATAGATTAGGTTAATAATAAAAAAACCTCTATCTCGTTTCTATTGTTGCCGACGAAAAAAAAACATGTAAAACATGAGAAATACAGAAAAATAATCATACTTACAATCAGACTATTCGTATATCAAACATTTTGAATATTCTTGTCCACTTACCCACTTTTTTAATTAACCTGCGATAAAAGTGATTTCTTTCTTTCAGTACGACGTTTTGAAAATATGTTGCTGCCTTCTTAGCATTTTCCTTTAACACCGCCCGCGGTAAGAGTTTATGGTAAAAATTTTAAACTTTCAAACACTTTCATGGTACCTCTCACAAAAAAGGTCATAAAGACTTAAAGAGATTTACGTAACTTGAAGTAAGTCTATTTTAATTCTTTTAAGGATCGACTCTATCTAGTCTAATTTATAATTAGTAGCTGAACATATCACAACACTAAAATTCGTTTGACCAGCAAGCAGTCACAATAAGTTATTTTTTCTTTTAAACATACTGTAATGATCCCTTCTACCTCTGGTAAATATTTGTAAACTGACCCACCTTTTAAAAGCTTCATATTAGCTTGATTTCTATGTATGTTAGTGTGACAGTATGTAAGCCGATCTTCTGTGCAATTTTGACACACGCCTGAATGCCCTACCCATTTGAAAATTTGCATACTTGCGTAACTCCGACCACAATACAATATGCATAGATTTTCGAACACATATGATCTTGGATTATTACTAAAATTAATAATTTGTTGTTCATAGCGGCAATATTAATTTAGCCGCCTAGCAGATAACAGCTAATATATTACAGCTTTAATATACCAACGCTAATGGTTGGCATACCATTATAAGTATGTACCTAAGCTGCGCTTTGGAAGCAAGCGCTGTATTTGTTATTGTAGAGAGAGTATTTAATTATATATATATATATATACTGTGATGGTTCTTATTGTATCTCTTATAAATATTTGTAAATTGCCTGTGGCTCACGTTGTGGGCGACCAAAAATTGTAATGTATTTTTTATAATAAATAGGCAATGAATCCATAAAATGTTTTATTCAACTAATTTGCTATCTGTATATCAAGGGGCTTGGGTTCTTTTAGATGTTTAAATTGATAACCAACAGTGTATTCTATTTAAAACACTTTTGATAAGTATTCGCAAAATATTAATAATTCCATAACTATAACTACACACGAACAAAATGTTGTAAAAATAAACTATAATAACAATCCGTAACAATTTGATTCAGCGCTAACACAAATATATTTATTAAAATTAGAGAAAGAAATTACTGATGCGTCAGTCTTTTTTCTATCGCCCTCTATTTTACTAGATCTCAACTTCGTGACTTGTAGGTTCATAGTGGCAATTGAAAAAAAAATTGAATTTACTTACTTACTAGTTTAACCTAGCCCTTCTACAGAAATGACGCAAATTTCCTTATTTAGTGCTCGAGGCGAAACGAATGTACAATATTGAGGTATAACTCGATTAACATAACAGGTACCTAGTGCGTGTGTTTCTCTAGATTAATCACTAGTAATTTGCGCCTCTAACACTGAAAGGTACCTTCATGTGAGTGCGTTCAGCTAAAGCATCAGCTCAGAGAGTGTCTGGAGAAAAATGGGTCATTGTCAGGATTGTGACGTGTTAGGATTCTCCGGCATACCTCCCTGGATCTCAATATGCACCGGAATGGATTAATCACGGTTAATTTTTCAAGGTTAGGAACGATAACTTTTTAAAATATTTTTCTTCTGTGCAATTTACTGTACACTGTCGGGCTACTTCACATCACTTTACTAAGTTTTTTCAACACGTTTAACACTATTTTTATTCTCTTTTCTCCACACTAAATTTACTTTGAATACCTTTTTTTAGGACAGGATGATGCATTTTATTGGTGCATCGGTTATTTTTAAACTAAAATAACAATTGTCCTTTGACGTCCTGCCAGAGTGCTATCGTTCTGGTTGGCCATCGACCATGGTAATGACAATTTTATAAAATATATTTATTTATTATTACTGAATCTTTAATAATTTTTTCTTTCTAGATTCCTTTTAAATAATAAAATGACTACTGTATTCTAATTTCCCATATTTTTTGACTTGTTTTAATATCTTTCATTTAAATTTTCTAGATTTAACCAAATCGGATACCTGTCATCGTTCGGAGTAAACTGATGATTTGATGGATTTACTCCTATCCTGGTGAATTCATCCTGACAACGATTCAGAATTGCGGGTAGCATGTTTTCACATAGGTTTACAAAAGGGTACTGGTTTCCATTCTGGTGGTACTCTTATGGGTATTATTATAGGATTATTATAGAGAGGCCAATTGATGTCAAAATATTGCAACAGTTCAAAATCTAATGAAATGTTGAACTAAATTATTAGGCAATACTGTACCATGCCTTCACGTAGTCAGCAAAGGTGTACAACTTGGACAAATATTTTCAAGTGTTCAATAGAATTTCTACAATAGTTTAACAAAGCTTTACCAACTAATATAATAAAATTTTTATTCGTATTCATTATCTCCGTTTATAAATTCTGTCCTTCCAATACTGCCGCTACATTTTTGTCATACATTTGCAGTCGTATTCGACGTTTTACACTGTTAAACCTGTAAAGGTGGACTTCATGTTATAATATCAACAACAGAGTTGCTAGAAATTCAAGAAAAGATCAAATGACACGACTATTATAACATCAAACTCCACATCTTTTCATTCAAAGCTTGGCGTGTTTGCTTAACGAGGCGCGCTCTATAAGCACAACTAAACTAGTTCGTTAAGTTTTCGTATACAACTTTTCAGTAAGTTTAATAGCAGGTTTGTGTATTCTTTTAGGCGAATTGCAAATAAATCATACAGTAGATGTCAAGCGATGAAATCTTTCATCTGATAGTGCAGGTCGTTAAAATTTTATTGTAAAATATTTAAACTCCATCGTGCGGCTGGGTTCCTTGGGTTCGGTCCCTATTTATGAATTTCGGTGTATAATGAAATCAAAAGAAAGGAAATCACGGAACTTTTTCGACGTAAATCATCTTATCGATCCTAATACGTCAAAAAGTTTTATTACCGAGTTATAAAAGTTATATATAACATTATATTTAATATGTTATAAAAAAAGTTTTTCGCCCCCAGTAAATTTCGCTCAAAGTAAGACAATTTCGGTCGCTATATTAGCTATTGGTTTCTTTTTCATACAGGCTTCTTTCCCATCTTTTAATTGAGTATTACGGAATACTTGAGCTTAAATGTTAAACTTCAAAAGGAAGTCGAAAGTTTGCTTCTTCGATAGGGATGTCAAGTGCAACGTGGTATTTAGTTTTTCTTAGATATACCTTATAAATATAAAAATATAACGTTAGCTTTACTGCAATAGCAGGGAAGTGATCTTCTATCTAGATATACAACTTCGTGCTTACTCCTTTTTCAATATGTATATTTAACATGAAAATAATGGCGTTTTAATTTAATAATAATAATAATAATAATAATTAGATAGATAGAGTTAGAATGAATGCAGGGAAGGGAAAAAGCAGTGCATGTTTCTAGTTTTAAGTCATGTTCGCGCTCTTTCGAATATTCGAATTGATAATAGGAATCCACGTATTCCCGAAACACGTGTCGTCCCGAATTAATCAATACTTTGTGCGGGAGGAGTAATCCGAACAGTGTGTTTATTGTGCTGTCCCACAGTCCTTGCAATATTTACAGTCGATGAACCAGTTTGATCTTCAGATGACGACGAATCTGTTACATGGATAATAAATTCTTCAGTGTCATCTTGCAAGTATCCACTATCCACATTTCCTTTTCAGTATTTTTTACATGTTTGATGTAATTTTTGTCAATTATAAACTGTTACAGTGCTATATGCTCTTCGAATTAATTCCTATATATATAATTATAATAATAATTATATAACTATAATATATTTTACCTTAAACGTGGTATTATTCATTTTTGTACAGTTTTTAGCTTGTGTCGATACAATTTCAATGGAATTCAACTCGCAGTGGTAAGGTGGTAATCGCAGAACTTCATGACATCTTTCTTTTGCAAGGTCGTCAATCCTGCTTTTACCATACTACGGCTTAATTTGTAACACGCAAAGCAGCAAGTCCCTTTTTAGAATATCCTCAGTGGTTGCTACTTATATCTCACGGAGCCAATCAACGATATTGTTTTTTCTCCATGCTGCCGTTAGAATTTTTTCAAATTTTCTGGAGTGATAGGAAGCATTATCAAGAACAATCACTGACTTCTGCGGTATATTTGGAAGCAATTTCTTAATAAACCAATCC
>JARFOC010057607.1:0-18756 GCA_031763485.1 Osmoderma eremita | reverse complement strand
GCATGGACTGTCATTCCCGCCAGAAGGACTGCGTATGTTGTTGTGATTCCAGAAACGGCTTAACCATGACGTAACATGTTACGTTTCTGGAATCACAACAACATAGGCAGTCCTTCTTTCCAGATTCCAGCAATAAACCATACGCCGATAATGGCATTTTTATGGTTAATTGCTTTTTGGCATTTTTGATGTTTCTTACAAGAACATAGTCAAAGTCATAGCTTGTAGTGGTCACAATTGTCGATAAAAAAAGGAAATTAATAAAATCAATAAAAGTTAAAAGATCAAAATAGTAAAGGGAAGAACAAATATATAAATAATAAAAAACAGAGGGCGAAAAATGGATACTTGCGGCACCACACATTTCATGTGTCCCCAGTTTGAATTTTCGTCATCTGCATTCTGTTCGTGGGATACGACTGCATTAACCTTAATGGTTCTCCTTTTACCCCATAGTATTCCAATTTATTTAATAAAATTTGATCACTGACGGAGTCGAATGCATTTGACAAGTCTAATAAAGTTATTGCAGTGCATTCACCATCACCAAATGCAGTGTAAATGCTATTTATCATCTGCATTATACCTGTACTTGTGGAGTGTCCCTATACCCGTGCAGTTCCATGCGAAGGAATTTATTATTGCAGTAGACATATTGTTGCCTCATCTTGAATAATTGTTAAAGAGCAATGATATGTCTGTTTGCACAATATGTCTGAAAAGGAGCACTTATATTTAAAAGATTTGTAACGACAAAGGAGGGAATAAAATAAAGGAACTTCAAAACTAATTGACTAGTCTTTAAAAGAATAGCAATATAACGCAGAAATTTTCGTGAAGAAATGAGAAGTTGATTTTCTTATAGGCCAGTCTAATTTTTTAAATAAAGATGTAATAGTAATTTTAATAGTGGTGAATGTGTCTTTGGAACTAACCCGAACAACAGTGCATCGGGGAGTGGCACAGCATGATACCATCTTACCAAAGCTAAACTGGGAAGACAAAGACATTTGCATAGACGGTAAAATACTCAACCATCTGCGCTTTGCATGTGACGTTATCATCGTTGTTCGACCCATCGCGACACTCCAAGAAATGCTCAAAAAACTCCAACGTGCCTCTGAAGAAATATGTTTTTTGCGAATATACATGTCAAAAAGCATAACGAAGATAACAATACAATAAATAGACAAATAATCGAACATGTTAACTAATACATATACTTAGGACACGCAATAAGATATGAGAAATATATACCAAAAGTAAAGTGCAAAACAAGCTAAAACTAGAGGTTTTTGATAAATATATACTACCCGTTATGGCATGTGGTTGCAATAGACTACGTGTATTGTAGAGTTGGGAAACAGTCTGCGAGCTCATATACGAAATGAGGAAATCACGAAATCTGTATGCCAAAGGCCAAAATAACTGATATTATTGGAAGAATAGTTTACGGTAAATAGTCCTGGACAAGACACGGCCAAATGGGAAATGGTAAAAAGAATTTTATGATGGCGATCTCCTAAGACGTGGGCTGATGTTACCCATGGTATACGTGGGAAACATGGAAAGCATTAAGAGATGCCTATACATATTGCAGTGGATGAATGATCTCTTTCGACAGCAGATGAACTTGGCTTTTGGTCATGATGATGCTGGACTAACAGCATTTCATATGACCTACTTAATAATCATGAAATTGTTATTTATTTAGATGAATCATACACTTTACCTTCTTAAAGACCAGAATACCAATGGTACTGAGGTAACAACAAATAAATTTAGTAGATTTTATATTGGATACCCATTATATTTTACACCAGCAGGCAAATACCATACCAAACAAACTTTATTTAACTCAATGTAACGTTACCAAAAGTATTGTACGTAAAGGCATTAATCAGTTCAAACACTATATAAAAGACAATATCAATACTTAAGCTTATAGACCACATTAAACGTCACAAGATTATTTTTTCAGGCTCGCTGCGTTACAAACTAGCCATGAATCGCCACAATACCGATGATAAACACATGCTAATTACTATCATTAAAAAGCGCCCATGTACACAGACGCAGACACATGCTGTTCTATGGACTATGATCGAGTAAGCTGCGTACGTTAACGGCCACTTCAGTGCACAGTTGCTCAATAGGTAATGCGTCTGTTGCAGCCACTGTCCCGTAAACAGAGAAGAACTGCTACCTGATGTGCTAGAATAATTGTCTAGTTCGTGTCAGCTCCGCTTAGTCGTATAAGTGTTGGTTATTTTTCTCTTTCTATTCTCACATGATGCGTAATTAATCTCCGTTTATTGCTTCCATTTGTAGTAAGTGTATGTTGCTGTCTTGTTGGACGATGGAAAAAATTAGCTCCTCTAATATATTATGGGTATATGAGAAACGGTTTTGTTTTAAATTTATGAGGTTAAATGTACCACTCGTTGAGTGCAATTAGAATTAGAAATAAATAGAATTCTAGAACAAAATTTTTAATGTGGAGAACACGAGGGATGCCTTTTATATTTCGGGAATAGCGAACAGAAACTAAAATTAATCATAGTACATAGCTTTATGGTTTTTCAAAATATTCACCATGAAGATCAATCCACTTTTGCGCTAGAACCAGTTTTCGAAGCACTTTTTCCGACATGTTTTGAAGTACCGTATGATCACGGTACTTCATGCATTTCTTTCGACCAATCCACACGAGCATTTTTTTACCAATTGTCAATTGTGCTTCATCGCCAAATGCTGAATAAGTTCAGCGATGCAATGACGCGAAAATGTTCACGAGTTAATTCCATTTTTTTTGGCCAAAATGATATTTTTAAGCCACTGTAAGTAACACAAATATAGCTTGTATGTCAAAATGTTCTATGGCGTGTTACTGACGAAAATTCAGCAACAGATGGAGCTTTCTAACGCTATTTTAAAGCGTATGGTAATAACTTGGCCTGTTTCAAAAAGTCCTTTCATGTAATTATGTATTTACTTAGCGTTTTGTATGGCATTGCCAACTATAAACATTTATCTAAATAATAAAACATGTAATAAAACCTTTGCTTACAATATTTCTTCATAAAACTAATTATGCACGTACTTTATATGCATTGAAAACCAAAAGAATATCGTTTATACCATCCATATTATCTATACCCAACATCTCCATTGCGTCCATTAGTGTTTATCACTATATTAAATAATGTGTCGGTCTTTAAATGAAGAGCACCTATAGAGTTTTAGGAGAAGTGATTTGGGAGGAGATCTTGGGTAAGTGTGAAAAGATACGGATCTTAAGTTCCTAATAAAATGAAATACATATATCCAAAGTCCTCTTGTAATTGAAATTTCAATTGAATTATCAAAAGAAAATAAAACAAAAAAAACATTTGAAATTCCATTGTACCACTGACTCTGTTGTCTCTGTATGGAATGATTTTTACCTAAAAAAATAAATCAAGGAAGTGACTAGACGATAACCAACACCTAAGGCATCAAGTGCTACGCTTACAATAATAGAAAGATTTGGAGAGATAAGTAAGCTTAACCATTGTACCCTACAATTATTCTAAAAACCCAAAAATATCAACTAAAATAATTATCAACATGATATAACCTTAAAGTTGCTTTAGAACAAACTGACAAAATACGAGCTACAAATACAATTAACAGCATTGTTGTATGAAACAATAAAGTAAGCACGATAAGCAGAATAAAAAAGCACGTATTAAAAAGTTCATCATTTGTAAAACCTGTTGAAATTGTATGTCGAGTATTATGCAGGGGAATGTTAAAATGAATGTGGAAGAAGTGATGCGCAATCAATAACGTTCGCGAGTAAGTTCATCAAAACCTGGCACCTGGCACTGTACCTATAGTAACGCTCGGACGGACTGTGGAAGCTGTGCTGTGACAATAAGGAATTATAATCACAACCACGACCGGAGTAACTCCCAGAGATCCGGAATGACAAATACTCTCAGAAATCGCTTCTTCATCGGGGGCCATATGATGGTAGCACATTCAAGTTTACTCTGGACCAGAGCGAAATAAAGTGATTTCAGTGCTAGATGGTTATTAAAACCGCGACACGACGAGCACATACTGGATATGTGGTCCGAAAATGTCATTTTTAACAGCACTCCCAAGCCTCACACCTTATCCTTTCTGAAGTTAATCTCAAATCCGAGCCAGCAATTTTGATATAATTGGTTTAAGACACCTCGAGTAAATAATTACAGAATATTTACCCACATTTAAAGATATATAGTTCAATCAGCACCAATTATCAATCAGATGTAGATTAGTTTGCAGGTGGATGCAATCTTTAGTATTCTCAATTACACAAATTATTTTCATCCAAGATTATTTTTATCCAAGAACTTCACAGGTAAGGATATTCAACAGATCGTTAACATAAATGTTGAACGGCAGATGCCGAGAATAGGACCCTATCAGTACACCAAATGTCATTGAAAATTCGTTAAATGAGTAGCCATTATAGCAAGCGTAAACCGCTCTACCTGCGAGATAGAACACCATCAATTTGAGAGGCTTGGGGCAGAAACCAAGGCTGTGTAATTTAGTCAAAACCATATTGCGATCAATGGAATCAAATGTAGTGGTAAAGTCAGTATATATCACATCGACCTGTTTACGCTTATCCAAAGCAATTTACAATAAATTGACTTACACTGATCAAAGTTCTTATAGTCGTATCTGGCATAAATCCATGTTAATGGTGAGATAAGAAAGGTTTGACGCTCATACATATTCTGGAGCATAGTACCTGTTCCATTACCTTGGCGAACTTAGATAAGATGCAGATAGTTTTGTAATTACTAATGCTTTTGCAGTTACCGTTCTTAAATATAGGCACAACGTTGCAAAGTTTCCAGGTATGGCTAAAGAAGGCGCGCGATTGCATTGTACCCAAATATTTTTGAAAGAACTCAATCGTTCACTATCCTAAACAAATATCTTTATCATACAATTATTTGAAAGAAATGAAACCGTTAGCATTTTGAAAGTTGTTTATTGACATTTTATACGAAGTTATATCATCCAGGCATTACTTTTATTAGTCCAACGAATTTCCAAATTATCTGGAGAGAAGTACATAAAACACTTACTCCTTGGAATACTAACAAAGATACTAGAATCGAATCCCTCTCACCCAATGATCGAGCATACAATTAATTACGTCTTGGCATTCTCATATAAATTAATATCTATCGACGTATCCAGTCGGGAAAACTCAATTTATAATTCATTATCCGATTGCGGGCAGCTGCCACTAGTACTATAGCAACGTTACTAGTCATGTGCCGGTACTGTGTGTTTGTGACGTGTAGCAATTAATCACACACTTGCTTCAGTCAGTAGTTAGTTGCTACTGGCGTCAACTACTGCAGTTTAATAAGCATACATATACCTATGCATCTAGTTGTTGAGAAATACGACTAAAAAGAGTAGAACATTCTCACCGCTTCGACTCATATATCCATGTTTCGTGTCTCAATTATTGCCCCACCTATACTGGTACAAAGAACTAAGAAAATTTGTACAAAGATAATAATACGTATACCTACGGGATGTTTTCTGTAACTTTGGAATAACAAATGTGAAATGTTAGCAGTAGTTATAAATGTACGTTAGATATTTGTATGATTCCGGAAATCGTTTGACATGTTCTTTTCTAGAAATCTTTAAAATTATGTACGCTTGAATATGTAGATTCATGCAGAATTAGCTGGTATCCATTCTATGTATAGAATAACGGACATAAGCTCAACCTTACTATAGGGCAACATTTCCTAATCAATCGTCAATGTCCCGCAAAGCGTACATTTGTGGAAATTCATCGTAGGCCAAGAGAAACTGGTTGCTTATCGAAAAGAATGGTTGCGAGTGATTGTTGACTTCTCCTACACCATTTGGTATTTGGAAATAAAGTTTACTTTACCTTAAAAAGTTGCGAGTAAGAGACATCCCAGTAAAAAGTTGATTTGGAGGAACAAGTTCTAGATATGGTCCATGATAACGCTAGTACTAACACAATAAAAATAGCCACAGAAGTAAGTATCTCACATACAACTGTTTGCAAAACTATCCATGAACGACAACTACAACTAATACCTATAAACTCTAAATAAAATTAATCATCTTCCTCGATTACAATTATATCCCTGGTTTTTACAACAATGCTTGGCGCTAACTTACATGAAATACTAGGTGATAGATAATGCAAAATTCAGGTGAGATTATATAATTAATGTCCACAACATTCATCAATGGTCCGAAGACAATCAACGTATATTTAAGCCAACATGAGCAATAGTTTGGTCAGAAATAATAAGAAATTATCTGATTGGCCCGATTATACGCCTCCAATCTTTAATGGTCAAATGATTCGTGATACGATGTGGTTTGCGCTGAGCAATGGTGCATCTCACACCTCAGTTCAACCGTTCGAAAATTTTTGAATAACACGTAGCATAACCATTGGATAGAACGTGGAGGAACCGTTGCGTGGCCTACTCGATTGCAATCATAAATATATGTGGTGACTTAATTAACATATTTGTTCTGGGTAATAATGAATTATAAACAGCACAAACACTGCCTACGCCAAGCCTGGGTATATTAAAATTTAACTTACGTAGGGCATAGGGACAATCAATAAAAGTCATGGGAAAGATAAGTGTCATATATTCTCGTGTGACTAGCAGAACCACATTTAATGTTCACAAAAGTGCGACACGAATATATAGGGTTTTCTTCCATGCGATTTTGAATATCATCAACAACATTATTAGCTAAAACTGTTGGCCTCCCTAAAGATCTGCCTTTGCAAACACAGTGCTTCGTTTGAATGTGTGTCACCAAGACAAACTTATACTTAATGAATCTGTCATAATCAACTTCTTCATGTGGAAAATGTTCTATAAATTGTTCAATGCAGTTCGACTATGAAAGTACGCCATTAAAATAAAAGCATCTTGTTCACTTGTAACACCGTGGTTCTCCGGAAATGTTGCTCATACGGTATAAACTGTCGTATATCTGGTCCAATAATATATCCATAATAATTGTCCATTCGTAATTCCACCATTAAGCATTTATGCGAAACGACATGATTTTCCAACGTTTTCTGCAGGAATAAATGATAATGGAACGAATATTACTTTCTAATCATGCTTTCTGGGGCGTCTAGTAAAATATTAAACTTAATCGATTTTAAAGTAGATATAGGGAATGTTCCATCTTGAATAATTTAACATCTTTTCTAGGGGATCTTATTAAATATTTCTGTACTCAGAAATTGTATGGTGTTATTAGCGAGGTAAATGTAAAATATAACATCAATTTCTTAGTCGTCCATTTCAAAGATGTTTCAATATTGTATGTAAATATTACGCTTTTAAATAGAGCATTATGTATGTATGTATAACAATTTGGTATGAGAATGAAATGTAATTTAAAATTTATGGTAATCGACGGGATACTGGTAATAAATTTTATTCATTTGTTTCAGGTACGTATCCCCACTACTTTGCGCCTATAGGTGGTAAGTTATTATTACTTATTTTAAACATGTATACACTTCTGCTCGTATGTTTAAGACTACCTTGAGAAATCTGTAATTATTGTAGGAATTTATTATATATATGCCTTAAAACTAGAAAAAAGTTTATCACAGCTGGTGATACATTTACAGTTTTTGAAATCTTTAGAAACATTATTACATCATATCTTAAAACCATAGTAATTGTTCTTTTTAACATTTTGTTATTTTCGGTAAGTGGCCTTAAACATATATATTATATGTATGTATAAAGAATTAAAAAATTCCCTTTAGTAGTTTAAATTATTTAAAGAAGCAACAATTAATGATTTCATTTTATTTAGTTTGGTGAAAAATATTAAAAATTGTCTTTAATTACCATAATTATATATACTACACAGTGATCAATCTCAACTGTCTGAGGTTGGTATCAAAAAGGTCCCTAGATTATAAACTAGTTCATCTCTGATTTAAATTTTATTAACAAGATCATTTGAAAACAGAACACTTGGATTTTTGCGCCTCTTTATTGCAATTACAACAAAGTGGTTGTAATATTTCTTCTCCATAATCTTCGTTAAATACAGGATGTCATAAAAAACAGACGTACGAGTTCGTACCCCCTTTATTTATAGTACAATTTTAATAATTGGCTGGAGCTTTAAAATGAACTGATAAAATTATTTATAGCCCCTAAGCGATTTTTTTACTTTTTTTGAAATTTTTCTTATATAAAGGTACCTATACTTATAAATTGTTGTTTTCAGAAAGAATACTTTATCATAATCATAAAGAAGCAGTATAGTTCATTTAACAAAAAAGCTTGGCTCTAAGGCCTTAAAACGCTTAAGGGCTATAAACAATTTTATCAGATCATCCAGCCTATATCCAGCCATTTAGTTCTCCGTTTCAATTATTAACATCGGCCTATAAATAAAGGCGCTACGGACTCGTTTTTTTTATAAGACCCTGTATAAGCATAACTTCTTTGTAAATTCCCTTGTTTTTTTAACGTACCTAAATATGGCAGGTACCCATACGAAATTTATAAACAAATAAACTTTGACACACCTACTCTTCTCGACAACTTCAGTAAATTACAGCTTTCATCACAATAATTGATCATTCTGTATATATTTTCCGATACAATAATGATTTATTACAATTGCAACGCATTCGCAGATACAATTTCCTGTCATTTTACATCGACAAAAGGGACCGCCGACATTTAAAGGGGCAGGTAGTGGCTCTTGACCAGGAGACCCCAGGTACTAACGGCTTACTGATGCGATGTTGTTGGTACATATGTACAGGCACCTGTTCGTCTGACTTAATGCCTTTGATACACAGGATTACCAAAGCAATCCCTCCAGACGTATATACACCATCGTTCAAAAGTAATTGGATAGGTAAAATCTTAATAAAGATTTTACTTCTGATATTTGAGTTAACGAATTTGCAAACAATTAATGTTTTTATTTAAAGAATAAATAATGACACGACGTTTTTAGATTCTCTTTTGCTATTGACAATGCGTGCTTAAATAGAAATGGAATTAAAATTTTATAGACTACCACCTTTTGTTTTGAAATGTTTCAAAGTACTGGGTTGTTGAACGTTTATATACCCACTAATAAATAAAAAATATAATTATACAGGGAATGTCAAATGTCAATTATAATTGTAAAACTAATAATATTCGTATGTACAATTTTTTTTTAATATAAAAAAGACGTTCAGTCTTACAGTCCCGAAGCAGGCGTTAATTAATCATTTTCTTGTGAGGTGAGGAGTGATCCTATCTATTGTGTCCGCGGAAAAACGAAATACCCTGAATATTTAAGAATCAAAACCTGAAACACGAAAACTTTTTCTCGAAAGGGGACAACATGGTTTTGATATCTTCAACCCCCTAGCCGCAGGGGTATCACCCCCAAAAAAATTTTATTGCACAAGTGGTTGAGCGCTGCCTCGTTTAAAAGCTTACGTAATTTGCAGTGCAACAACGCGTAACTTTTTCAAAATCGGTCGTCTAGTTTTCAACAAATTAGCTTCTTAAGATATTCCTAAGATAGAGGGCAATTTTTGGAGAACTAGTGATCTTTATATCTCCAAGCCCCTATTGCTGCCCCAGATGTGTCAACTCCAACATTTGTAAAACTGAGGACTAGATCAGCGACCGCCAACCGGTGGTTCGTAAGACATTCTTTCAATTGAATGTATAGTGAGCTTCAGGATAAATAAAAATAACTTTAATCAGTACTAATTTGATTACAGGGGCTTGCTATTGTGAGTTTACCTGTGAAGGATTAAATGTTTGCAGAAAGTATTTGTCTATTAGGGGAGTATTAGGAAAAATTGAAAAGGGGCTACAGGCGCTGTTTTGAATAACAATTAATAAAGAAATATTTAACTTTTGTGGTACATATGAACATTTTATTCGAAGGGTGATGATACAAATATACCACCATTAATTTGTTTATTAATTAGGTGCACATTTATAATCACATTAGCAGGAATTGAAGTAGTTTTTAATTTATCGTGATAATTACTGTACGAACATTAAACGAAATTCATAATAAAAGTAAACCATACAATGCAAACAATGTACTTAACAAATAATTAAATTTAATGTAAACGGCATTATTACAAAATCGGGCTTAAGAATATTTCACCTTAATGCGACCCTGCAGTGTTCGGTACTTAAAGATTCCCATTCCGATAATTTTTTATAACGCCATTATCTTTATAGAAGTTATTTTAATTTATCGTGAAGCTCACTATATGCGCGTATAGATGTAACATTAATGTACGTATCGACAAATATCTCGTGACACTTTCGCAGTAGCAGAAAAGGCGGTACTTTTTCTCTCTCAGTAGTTTTGTAGTAATCTGTAAAACTGCAATAGATTCCCCATCTACCTTGTGCAGTCCGACATTAGTTATAAAGCGCATTTTCGGTCTAGTCATTTGAAAATATTTCGTACCACTTTCTGGTTATTTTAGATCCAAATATTAAAAAAATGTCAATTATAAATGCGTAAGAGCCAACCAATCAAGCATTTTACAATTTTTAGATAATAGTAGTAGATAGTTCACGCAAGTGTACATTGCCAAGTGAATTAGAATAGAATCAGAGCTCTACAGCCCTCATCAAGCTTCATCGAAATAGAAAATTGTCTTGTTGAAAAGAAAAAGTATAGTGTTCTAGTAATAGAGTACTTCTATTCAAAATCCTGGCACTGAGATGGACCCAAGCTTGGTTTTATGTGAATGTAATAATGCCATGATATCTTGCATGAAAGTTTGCAGTCAAAGCAAAGCTGATTCTGATATTCTCATAGGAAAAAGAAACATTGCAAGAAAAGCACAGAATGACTATTGAAAACAAGTCTTTATTAAAAGCTATACGTGTGGCGGTGACATCGTTG
Source organism: Osmoderma eremita (assembly GCA_031763485.1). NCBI lineage: Eukaryota > Metazoa > Arthropoda > Insecta > Coleoptera > Scarabaeidae > Osmoderma > Osmoderma eremita. The sequence continues at coordinate 7,755 of JARFOC010057607.1, read as the reverse complement.
GAGCCAAGAATTTATAAAATTTTAAACAATTAAAAACAATTTAACAATTTTCCAACCTGCATGTCTTTTAAGCATGGTGATATCTCCTCCAAAAATCACCAACAATGTTGCTGACGTTCTCCTGGCAGTGGCCAGTGTATTCCTTAGGAATATTTAAAATTTGGCAATTTTAAATATTCAGTTATTTCTGCAGGCATTTTTCCAAACTTATGGATACCAATATATTGTTTAAAGCTTCTACCACCTGAATACTTGAAAATGAATCTTGATGATTCCAAATTTAGTCGGCACAAAGTGTACTTCCGGTGTATTTGCAAATAATCCTTAACCACAAACGATGTATGTTTTTTTCGTTTTTGTATCTGGCAAAATAATCAACAATTTGTCTCCCAAATCCTAAATATCTTCTAGTTTTATCTTTACGCATTTGAATTCTCCTGCCAATCCAAATATCAATGCCACCAAAAACAATATTGTGGCCGTTTTTTTTTATAAAGCATTTACTACAAATCTCACCTTTGTATACAAGTAACCGTTGTCAGGGGCATCTTGGGGAAATTTTTCAATGTTATTTTGTTCTAAACCCCTAGATTTTTTTGGGTTATATCCGCTTGATTGGCACTTTAAAAAAACAACAAGCTTTTGATATTTAGACACATCGATGTTGTTATTGATGTTCAGAGTAGTCTTCAACATTGAGTAAATGCTCCATAAAGAAAAAGACTTCATTTTCTTTGATAATTCTGCAAAATGCACCAGCAAGACTTCTTCTGAATATAGCTTGACTTTTTTCTTATCGCAAAAATCAAGGAAATTTCTGTATGATAATCTTTGCGAGATTTCTCAGGCAGTAAATTCAAACACTTCAGCATTACTATCACTCATTTTTTAGCTTTGTATTAGTTACTTATCACTTTTTATTCGTTAAACCAACCTCACGAAAAACAGACAGAAATGAACGAAAAATAATAAATAAACTTCCTTCTACTTTATAGTAACGACTCTGTATAAACCACTTTAACGTAATCGTATTTCCAAATTATTTTGCGTATTTTCTCTTTCAAAACGTGAAACTTAAATGATGGCGAAAAAATCATATGTTCAATTCGGCAACAAAGCTGAATGAATCTCTTGGCTTGTTTCAAAGCCTCGACTGTGTCTCACCTTTGAAACCCCCAGCCGCTGCATTAAATCAATTACTCTGTTGCCTTAATGAAACAAATAGCTATTCTCTCTCCTATTATGCAGATATCTTCCAGTTAATACATTAATATGTAATGTTTAATGTTTAGTGTTTAGTGAACCCGTGCAATTTTAAATTTCGAGTTACTGGTCCGTGGATTGCAAAAGGTTGGCGACCGCTGAATTAAACGATACCTCATTTAAAAATTTATTTAATTTGCACTACCATGGCGCATTTTTCTTTAAAATCTATGGTACAGTGTACGAGAAATTAGGTTTTAAAGATAATTAGAGATAATTAAAATTAATTTCCTGAAAACCATGCAATCAATTTCAAGAAGTGATACTCTGTTGTTTTACAAATTACAAAAGCTTTTAAATGTGGTATCACTCATCCCCTATTGTGATTTTAAAATGTTGGGATAGCGCCTCAAGAATTGTCTCCCTTCAATCAAAAATGGACGTATCTAAACGATTTTATAAAAAGATCTTGATTCTTAAAATATTCAATATTTTCTAGTTTCTATTCTATTTCTATTTTTTACCTATAATGGCATTTTTTGGTTAATCATTTGTTCCAAATTTAAATTTAATCCAAAATTAAAATTCGCGTCTTTACTCCATGGAACAGACGCAGTATTATTGGTACTTTTTGGAATCCGACTTTATGAGCACGATATAAAAATGATAAAAACATATAATGCTTTCTGTATAAGGCATTATGTTTATATTCAAGTGGGATTGTTCAAAAACTTTTAAACGTCACTGTATACTCCGATACAACCTACATACACGCGAACATATGCAACAATCGAATGACCGAAGAACCTCTTTGTATGTTAATCGCAATTAAACGAAGGATTAGACCTTTGACTGACAGGCGAGGTCCGTGCCTCCCATCCCATTTCCCAACAGACTATCTGCGCTGTGGAGATGCGAGCCATTGTCCGATTTTGACCAAAAAGACTCCCGATGTCCCCGTCTACGTATCATCATCGCTTTGTATTGTGTATCAAAACCCTTGTGTATCACCGTGCGTCTAGCCGCCGGTGAATTAGTGTACGGCTGACAGACCAGCGTTTTTTTTTAATTTGAAAAGGGATTTAATTTTCATCCCTTCTTTTTTTTTGTCTCGTCGTGCATGTTTATCTTAAAACGATTTGACGAGTACGTAAGCTCCCGTAAAAGGGGATGAAAACCGTACAAATTAGTAGCGACGTATCACGCTAAAGAGGGCGACGTGAAATCCAATAAATGCTTTTTTAAACTGTCTACGGAATTACGCCGGATTTTGATGGTATAAAAGTGACGTTAAACATGTTTCGGGAGGGCTTTGGAAAATGCGTTTATCTCAGCAGCAAGGAATTGTGGTGTAATATGGTGTTTGGTGAATGTTTCAACAAGCTTTTAAAATTAAAAATATCTGTAACAAATTTCTACAAATACACTTGTGAGTAGGGATGGAACAAACGGTTATTTTCAAATAACCGTATTATTTTACACAACACCATCTTATTGTAAATTACTCATAAATATTATATTTAATTAATAGGTGAAAAGCAGTTATTTCAATAATATTATATGCAAAAACAACTGATTGCAGCTTTGGGATAAAATACTTAAAATATTTTACACAATATGGGGGCCGTAAAATAAAGGGGTGAAGCCTACAGTGTCCTATCTTGACCTATACAGTTATAATAACACTCCGTTGGGACTCCTGCTTTCATAAATTTTACAAAATTGCTTACTATATCTATTGAGAAAGTTGTAAAAAGTCTATTATAATCTTTGCTTACCTTATTAACAAAATTAAATGCAAAATATGCGTTATGAGCAGCACTGCCGATGAACACATAAACAGTAAGTACTACTGGAGTGCATCTACTACTTACATGTGCGATCCTAGCAGCAGTTTCGCTAAATCGTAAAACTGGCGTTTTGCTCTAACGCGCATATTCCCCCAGGTTACCCTATGTAAAATTACATGGTATTAAATCAGGCTGATTGTGAAATTAAGCCTTAAAATTACTGCTTCACTATTAAATATTTTATCTACTTTTACATGAGTAAATGTAAAAACACAATTGAGGTATACAGGGTAAGACCCGGTAGCATTTAGCTTGTTTAGCGTTTCAACAATAGCTATATCTATTAAAATATATTTTAATGTAGGTATATATAGTTCACGCAGAACTAGCTGTAGGCAACCGGATCTTACCCTGTATAACCGATAAACTGATCCACCCAAATGTTGAGAAAGTGCTGCTATTCGTCTAATCTTACGTCAAAATAGCCCTAGTTGTAATGTAAATTTACACATAAACTATAGAATCATCTTTGTGAAAAAAAGTGCATTCTATGGTGTAATTATTTGTATATATTTAAGGAAAAATGCTCTAGTAATGTAAATTGTAGAAACATTGTAAAAATCCATTGCTACTAATACATAAAAGAGCATTTTGCATGCAAATTTACATGAAGAAAGTATATAAGTAAAAACTATTACCTAAATAATTCCATAAATTACCTGCTGATAAACAATGTAAATGTTGCCTAATTTCCTTGCAGGTTTTTCAATGTTCGATTACTATTATAGATTTTAATATATTTAAAGAAGACTCGGATTATGAACGAAATAAAAGTCTCTTGCCTGTTACTCTGGCAATCCATGAAGACTGACGTTTCGCATACCTAATAGTTATTTCTCTCAGTGTATGTATGTAGGTACACAAGATAAAGAGAAAAAAAATCAAATTTGCTATGTAATTTTAGGTATAAATTACAAATTTAAACAGAAACTCATTATTACAGAACGATTTGTGAAACTAGACAAATTCCCATCGTCCGACACCGTAATATTTATCTAAGAGACGAACGAAAGAGTAGGTAAGCGCTAAATTTAAACTAATAACTCGGGCGAATTACAGTACGACATTCAAATCCGACCGCTCGTCGCTCCACCGTAAAACTAATATACTCGGCTCTGGCGTTACGTGTAATCTCCGTCGCCCAGTTTCACGGGAATTAAAAATTAATTAGGGCGAGTCGCGACTGCGATCGGCGGAGCGATCGGACAAGTGGCGCCACACTGCGAACCTAGCGGACGGTTTACGAACTGGAAACAGAGATGGAGCTACGGTCCCAGCAGTGAACGCGTCTACATAAAGCCGCGTGTTTAAACACATCGCACTGTGTCGGCCGCCTCCGGCTAATGAGGGGAGGGGACGGAGCGCAGTAACGCCCGACCCTCCCCGCACCGCCGCGCGCGGGGCTGTATAAAATGGCCGACCGTTGGATATCCCGAACGCTCGAGGAAAATTAGGAGAAACGAAAGGATTGGGAAAAAAATTGTGGGCCACGCGACGGGAGAATGGTGACAAATAAAGTGTGGGATGGGTTTTTTCATTTTTAAAAGTGTTTTGTGGGCGCCATTTTGATTTTTCGCTGAAGTACGGATAACAGGAGTCATTGACCAATGATGACGTGCCGTCTACGGTGCGTTTTTAAACTATTCGTCAGAGCCAATCATATTTTTGGCAGGAGAATGCTGTTAACCTCAATTTTCTTACAGAATAAAGACCAGGTAATATTCATTAGACATTCTTATAAACTTTTTTTAAAAATAACTCAACATTTAACTGTGAAATGTTTCAATAAACTGCTAACGCACATTCACTCAGCAAGAGACTAAAACTTGGAAGATTAAGTACCTACTACAAATATTCCAATAATTTCGGATGCTATTTGAATTCCTTGTTTAAAAAACAAGCTGTCTCAAACAATGATTGCTATTGACAGATAGGTAGATACAATAATGTGGCCTTTTATTGACAATCAGTCACAAAATGTTACCTACTTAAAACAAATCCACCTGTTGATTTTACAATTACATCAAGCTCGGATATAACGTATGCCACAGATAAGTATAGCGAACGCTCGGTGATAAGGATTAAAAATAATTTCCCCGAACAAATATCCTATATCTATACTTATAATCCTTGGGTGATTGAAAAAGGTATAGGTACTACTTATGTTTATGAGGAAGAGAGGAAAAATGCTTTCAATAAAAAGTGACAAAATAAAAGGAGTTCTCAAAAAAATAAATGAATTTAAGAAAACTGTTGCCCCTTTTATACCTACCTATTTATTTCTTTTATATAATGTACTTTTGCTTTCTTAATCCTTTTTAATACAGCTGTTCTTTTTATTTTAAATATTTTTAGTGTCTTGTTTTTACTGTTTGTTTTAATTTTTAGAATTATTTTGTCTCTTTATGTTTTTACTTATAATTTTTATTAATAAATTTATTTATATAATCCCCAACTTCATTTTCATTTAAATCATTTTGCCTCCCATCTTCATAAAGGTGCCTTTTACGGCTTTTTCTAATAACTATAGGTATGTAATTACATTATTGTCCGAAAGAGGTCTGGTTTGACATTTCCTTGTTCACAAATCCACTTCGCCCACGATTTGTTGTGTGTGCTACTTTTTATAAGTAGTAAGTAAGTCTCTTGACCATTATTTGACACATCATGACATGAAAGATGTTAAAATGAAGTTCCAATTGGGTTCGGAAGCTAATATCTTTACTACAGAACCAGTTGCTATCTTGGGGGCTCAATTAAATGTGGTTTAACGACAACTTATAATTATATAGTAATTACGACCGACTCGATTAGCGTATTAAGAACAATAGAAGAGCGCAAGCAACCCTATGATATGCACCCCATTATTTCAGATATTTTAAATTCAAAAAAACGTTTAGTCCGCTTGGAATTTCATTGGGTTAGAAGCTCTTCAGAAATTCGTCCTAACGAGATACTTGACCAACCAGCTAAAGAAGGTTGCGCTATTTACCAATACTTTGTGTATCTATAGTGTTTTAGCCATGTATGTGACATAAAATCCCCTACACCTCACGGTATATGAGGAATGGATTATATTGTGAGGCGGAGGTGGTGGCCATGGCTAGGCAAATCATATTGACCCAGGAGTGGGATTCTTATTGGAAAAACACGTACACAAATAGCATGACGCAGTACGCCTATATAGGTACGTTTAAAAACCAAAGCCTACTCGTGGTACTTGGTCCGCAGCCTTCCACGCTCCTATCGTACTACCATTGCGTGTTTGAACCAAATATTTCTCGCCTCTCCATTTCACATTAACCAACATTTTATATGCTTCTTCGATTTCATAGTCTGTTTCGTTCCCTACAAATATTGCATGCCTTTTGAGTCTTAATCAGAAAAGCATTTGTGACAGTCTTATGAATTTCATAAAAGAAGAAAAACTGCATAGATATATAAAACTGAACTGTGAAATATGTGTTCCCGTTTCAACGTGTAGTAACTTCATACAGAACAAGGCTAACTAAAGACTCAAGACTACTAATGGCAAATGGGCTATGATCTCGAAGGCCAAGAGAAAACCGCTCAAATTGCTTAAACTGATATTAAGGTTACTGTATATAAAATTAACACAGCTATTGCTTTCGGTTTAACAAATCTATTTTAACAAAAAAATAAATGTTGACTGAACAAAAAATATCGGTGAAATATATTTAATGCATTTTTTTTTTGGTTGGCTACGCGTATTTTGGTTGTTAGATGCTATAAAATAGATTTATTTGATGCTACAAAATATATCAAAAATAATTATCCGAAATAGGTACCTACATATTCACAGTTCTTCACTCAACAAGGTGATGGTAAGGCTATTTTTTTTAAAGGTGTGTTGTTCTTAAAAAATATTCACTGATTACACATAAGCTATTGATCAGTTAAAGAAATAATTTGAAAAAAATATTTTTGTTGGGTTCAAGAACTCTTTTTCTCTGGGGACAGTAAAAGAAATCTGTTTTTGAACATTGCCAATAACTTGGGAGGAGATATGCTTCGTATTTTGACCACAGTAGAGAAATATATACATGTCTACATATTTAAGTATAAGTTTAGTTTTAGCAATTCATTTTCTTAATCACAATGATGATCGCTTACTGTATACACGAATAATTTATAACGTTAAAATTGTTGTAATTACACCAGTAATGAATTATTGCTATATACTGCTTGTGTACGTAATGAATAATGTCTTGTAATAATGGTCTGGGACAGAGGATGAATCGCCCACAGATGGTCGAGATACGTTCAGTAAATATAATTAATGCTAATATTAAGTGTAGGATGTACGTAACTAACGTTTTGCATACACGTAGTACATCTGGACGCGGTATAATTATAGGTATATGTACACTCGTGGCCACATAAAAGTTTCCGACCTAAAATCGAGACCTCCGATATTTTCAACGTTAACAGTGCAGAAGGGTACCAGATGTTCGACTGCTATTTACATAAACAAGTATTTATTTGAGGTCGAAATTACGGAAAGATTTACTACTACGTCAAAAATTGTAATTTCGAACTCAAGTCCTCTAACCGAGAATTCTCAATAATATCTTATGCCGGTGCCGCTAGGATAGAACGACTAAATTTACATTAAGAGTTTCAAATACTGTAGGTTGAACAATAAATAATGTAATTAAATTATATCAATTAAACAGAAAAG
>JARFOC010057596.1:0-18757 GCA_031763485.1 Osmoderma eremita | reverse complement strand
ACACACTCGTACACTGTAAAAACTTCTAAAAACTTGCTTGTCGGTCGGAAACTTTTATGTGGCCACGAGTGTACATTATTTCTAGTTTCTATATTGTTGTGTTACAGGGAGGTAAAATAACAGAGACATAAGTGCTTTTGTAACGACTGTATTGTAACTACTTTCTTTTGTAACAACTGTACTTGCTATTCTCCTTAGAGGAAATAGGTCTTATTACAATTGCACATGCGGGAGTGCGCCAAATTCAAAATTCAACTTACAAACTGTACAACACGTATCTCGATTAATACGGTTGAACAGGATGTGTGAATTATAATAAACTCGTAACAATTTCTCGACTGCAACTGTGATTTGTAATGTATATTAGGTTAGAGTTTACGTGTAAATTAAAAGCAAACAAAATTCGATACAAAGCAACATTAATACAATAGGGATTCTGGGCGAGGTATGTAAACTTCTTCAAGTTGTTTACTTTAGTCAAGTGTTTATTCATGCATCAATAGATATACAGCGATTATCACTGCATATCATGTTGTAGCTGTAATACGGAAATCGGATCCTGCTTATATAAGTTAATAACATTTACTATAGATAAGCACAGTTATGTCGAAAAATTCCTATTAATTAACACCTGTTGCTAACATGCATACGGGCCTGGAAATAAAACATAATACTTCTCGTATTTGCTATTAAGAAAAACTTTATTAGTCAGATAGATACTAAGTAAAATTAATACCATTATAGCAGATTTCTTCAAATAGCGCAGTGTATTAAGAGATGTGTGAAATTGTTGACATAATCTGGCAAGTCATCTATGCTGTAATAGGTTTGCAAAAATATAACACAACCTGTTATATCTCCTCTAATTACAAGCTGCACATGTGAAGTACTATGATTATTACTTTTTTATGGAATATGTGTTATTAAATAAATAATAAAATTTAATTGCCCAACAGGAAATCTCAATTACAGGAAAATATACAAGGTATACAAACATAAATACAAGAATTCTAAGTGCAAAAAACCATAATAAACATAAATGGAATGGAAAAATATTATATTGTTATGATCTGCCCCAGCATCTTTTGTTTTTTTGTTAATTCTTTATTATTCTGAAGTTTGCTTATCTAGCACAAGCGTTTCTGTTGTGTTCGGTTCCTATTATACTTTGATTTTGATATTTTGTGTATATGTAGAAACTAGGGGTGACTATAATATCAATATCATTATAACTCATTTTGGTTAAATTTGACATTGGCAGTTCTTGTGCCAAGCCACAAATACAATTGAGACCATTAGGGCTAAAATGGCAACGCTGTGAATCTTTTTCCAAACAAAATCAAACTACATAACCTCGCATTCTCCCCACGTTTTGTATGTTATGTAGTGATTGTACTTATTTCTGTATTGTAGGAGCGTTCCCTCATATTTGCTTTACTTGTGCCCCTAATAATCTTTAATAATGATGTATCGCAATATACACTTATATCGTTAGAAAACCAGAAAAATAACAACTTGCTAAGAACTAAACAATCGATTTCAAAGGAATTATGGTTATGTTTGACATAATTTGTTATGTTTGAAAAAGAAACATGGCCCGTTGTCATGCCAACTAGGTTTTGTGACGACACACTAATGGTTGCAATTATCAATCAAACTGTCAATCAACGGAATATGTCCGCAACCAGCCCGCCATTGTTATTACATAAAGTATAAAGTAATCTCCTAGGTCCCAATCGAACAGTTTTGAAGCTACTCGATTTTTTGTTAGAAAATAATCACATTAGACAATCAGATACGTAACAAATATGAATTCTTCTTCTTCTTCTTGCTTTCTACACGTGGTAGGTAGGCTACAGCCTGTTTTCTTCCCATGCCTCTTCGGATGTAGATGTCCAGCATTCTTTCTAGCGTTTGGATGGTCTGCCCTGATTTCTTTTCCCAACAGGGTTATTTATTTTGGCACTTTTCACCAGTCTATGAAAATTTTTAAATTAGTGAAAGTCAATATTTTTAGATGGAACTTATATTGTATGTATACAGACTGATTCATTTTCGGCCCTTACCATGGGGATCTCGCCTATTAATGTTGGAGATATAGGGTAGGTTTAAATTTGGTAAAGTTGCTAAATTTTGTGTTTGTTATGAATCCGAAGAAAAAATAAGCCCGTGACAAATGACGCTCGAGATTTTTTTTAAAAACAAAAAAAAACATTTTCTTCTTTTACCACTAGCACTTTTGTTCGGCTTTGCAGAGAAAAACTAAAGACATTCTCAAGGTCACTTTTGATCTCCTATCTAATGGTATACTCGAAATTTTCACATGACGTTTGGATTCCTTCTGGCCATCATCAACTTTCTTATTTCTTACCGGCGCCATATTGGATTTTAACACCGTCAAAAAGAGGTTTTTTTTCTGATTTCAACTATGTATAACATGTTGAAAAAAGTTTTGATATGATTTTATTGACCAAGAATACATTTTAATACTAAATAAGGTAGCTATGAAATTTAAAACTGTGGAACCTTTCAATTATCGTATTAGTAATAGAAAAATGTCGTACACCAACGAAGTGAAACGAGATATGTTAAATATTCTTTATTCATCGAGCCGAAATACAACAATAGAGAGTACAAAATATTTACAATTGTTTCCAGAACGACAACACGTCGTACCACTTCTCTAGATCTTGTTTGATACTTGGTCAAGAACGGATCGTTTACCAAGCCGCATGTTATTTATGTTAAGAATTTGAATGAAAATCCACGGAATATGTTACAAATAGTAAAGTAAATGCGTTCTTTTGCAATATTTATGTACATATTGTATTTCCTAGATAAATAATAATCCATCAACATCTCCACGCGAAGTGGCGTCAGATTTAAATTTACCTCAGACTCGAGTCATTTCATTCGATTCATTTTAATTCAAATTCCTGCTAACATTAACATTACTAAACAATCCATTCTCGAAGTTTCTATCAAGACCTAGAAAAATGGTTCGATGTGGCTGTTGTTGTTCTGGATACAGTTGTAAATATCTTGTACTCTCTATTGTTGTATTTCGGTTCGATAAATAAAAAATACTTAACATATTTCGATTCTTTTCGTTGCTGCACGACATTTTTCTATTACTAATGAACGATAATTGAAACGTTTGTCAGTTTTAAACTTCACAGCTACCTTATTTAATACTAAAATGTATTCTTGGTCAATAAAACCATAATATCGTAACTTTTTGTCAACATGTCATACATGGTTGAAATCAGAAAAAAAAACTCTTTTTGACGGTGTCAAAATCCAATACAGGGCCCGTAAGAAATAAGAAAGTTGATGATGGCCAGACGGAATAGAAACGTCAAATAAAAATTTTGAGTACACCATTAGATAGAAGATCAAAAGTGACCTTGAGAATGTGTTTCTCTCTGCAAGGCCGAATAGAAGTGCTAGAGGTAAATTTAGAACGTCATTTGCAACAGGTTTATTTTTTCTTCGGGTTCATATCAAACATAAAATTTAGCAAATTTGCCAAATTTAAACCTACCCTCTACCTCCAATAATAAGCGAGATTCCCACGGTGAGGGTCGAAAATGAATCAGCCTGTTCAGCAGTTTCATTTCAAAAAGATAATTTTAATATATGACGTTCGTTAATATATGACGTATCACTCTAAATATTTAAATGTGCTTGGGACGTCTAGCTTAGGTTATTGTCTAAGAGTTTGAATCAATTATTTTTTGTAAATTTAAAAAACGAGATATCGTCGCATAACATCACTTTTTGCATACTCTGTATGTATTCATAATATTGCGTAGATAAAATATAATAACCTCTGTATTGGAGCAATTATAAGAATATATTTAAATGCCTGCATAATTATGGTATAGTAATTGAAAAATTCCAGAAATAAATAATAGGGAAAAAATCATCAATAATTATAACAATCCTTTCAGATATCAAGGATACAAGTAAACTCTCACACATGAAACATTAATTTGTTTTATACAGATGTATATAAGTGTGTATTACAAATCTTTTTCTAGATGGAATTTAATTTAATCTCATACAATTGCCTGTATTGTGTTATTCTTTAAGGGCAGTGTAAATATAGGTAAGTTTCGTATTCATGATTTGCATGATAATTAAAAAAAGCTTTAATTATGTATGCCACATCGTTCTGATATTTTTTTATATTCATGTTATAATTAATTCGTAATTGTATCCATTCTCTTGATTCATTAGAGTTTGTATTTAGTTTACCTTATTTGTGTTATGACTAGAGTTGGTTAATTTTCTCAATTTGCGCATAAGCAAATATGTTTTTTCTTTAAAATTTCAAATGTACCGATATATCATTAAAAGCATAATATTGAAGCACATAAACAATCGAAGAGAATTGTGAAAACCAGAAATTTCTAGCTTTCTTTGGTAAGAAGTTATAGTCACCAGAAGAGATTTGAGACTAATAAAGGTATGAAGCATAGATTCCAGTAATTCTTTTATTTTCGTTTAAAATAGTTTTAAAATTTTATTATTTATCTTTTCTAACATTAAATATTAATAAAAATATTAAACAAATATAAACAAAAAAAAAAAACTTCAAATGTTCAAAATGTTCACCGTTTTGTTAGTAGTATTGTAGTTTTTTTCATTCACCTGAGGAGATCATTTTGGTAAGTTAAACATATTTTTGCTGAATTTTTCTTTGTCACCTTTATTTATTTATTTTTGTCGCAAGGTTGTAAGATGAACTTCTACCAGACCACCATTGGATTTAAATTTTACAAACAATAATGTAAAAAAGCAAAAAAAAAGTATTTATCTATTAAAAGAAACCTGTAATGTGAAAAAAGAAACTAGTCCATTCACTTTAAGAATATAGTAGATAGTGCTACAATCGGCGTCCGTTTACACAGCCAAAATTTAAATTGATTTGGAAATTATGGCGGGTAATTTGAAAGTAAAATGTTAGTTCTATTATAACCTTTAATAGTTTTTTTTAGTATCTACAATTATCACAATTGTAGAATGATGTACAAATTAGTTCGAATATAATTTTTTATGTTGATAATTCGAAGAAATTTGACAACTGACTTTACAAAAACGTAGAGATCAGTAATATTTTGATTTTATCCAACATAAACTTCGTATGCGTAGATAGGTTTTTTCGTTGTGTGTAATTTTGCCTTAAGTATTAACCAATAGCAAACATGCAACATATAAGCCTACCTTACCCAATGCTATTTCCTTAAAGTGAATGATGTATAGTTTGTTTTATTTGTCAAAATGTTTTGGTTTGGTATGTATAGTATTCTTTTTATAATAATTTAAGATTTTAAAAACACATTATGCAGGCTGGTGTATTGTCACATTAACGTTTTTATAAAATACAATAGGTATCAATATTTCAATACAATAGCATAGCATCTATAATGCAACAATCAATACACACACTCCTCGCAATTGTTGGATTTTTTTATAAGAAGTGTCAGCTGTTTGGTGAATATAAAGTGATTTTTGATTATTCAAGTCAGAATTTACCGACGTATTTAAATTATTATTAAGTTTGTAAAATACAATATCGACATTTTTGTATTACATACTGTATACAGTAGTGTTCAAACCATATGTAATAAAATACAGTTGATAGGTATATAATAGTATATTAAAAAACTAGTTTCATAATGACGTTTGAAAGTACGAATTCAAGGTTAAGAAACGAATGGCGTAGCCACGAGTTTCTTAATGAATGTTTTATGAAACGTGTTTTTTTTATACTATTTCTTGCAATTACTTTTTTTTTTAATTTCTCTATTTGTGAAAACAAAAAGAGAAAAATTTGATATATAAGGGAAATTTTGTGGCGGTAACATGCGCATTAGTTTGGCGTAAAATTCAAATAGATTGAATTCACAAATTAATTTGACATTTCACTGTTAAATTCTTTCAAAATGAGTTCTAGAAGTTTTTCATGTACTCCACCAGAAATACGGCAAATTGCTGAAAATGCAGTTACTAATTTACTGTTGGAGAAGTCTTATACACTTTATGAAAAGTGGTATCAAAATTTTGCAAATGGTGCTAAGAAAAAGGATTTCTTCATATTTCTGAAAACGTTTTACTTGCGTACTTCGAAATGCTACGTAAAAATTATAAATCGTCATCACTATGGTCAATTTATTCGATGTTAAGATCGTGTTTAAATATACATAGAAATGTGGACATATCTAAATATATGAAACTTCAAGCATTACTAAAGCGGCTATATAAAGGCTATCAAGCAAAAAAATCTAAAATTTTAGAAGAGGAAGACGTTCATAAATTTTTAAGAAAAGCCGATGATAAAATATACTTAGCTATGAAAGTGAGTGTTAACTTTATTCTGTCAACTTTTGTAAATAGCTTATATTATAGGTTATTTTGATAATGGGATACAATGGAGCCTGCAGATGAGAGGAATTAGTTAATATATGTGTGGAAGACCTTCAATATAAATCCGATTCTATTATAGTTAGTGTACCTAAAACAAAAAAACAATGTTCCTAGGGTGTTTGCAGTAACTGATGTAAACTGCGTGGAACTAATAAAAAAAATATAACAATATTCGGCCTAAAACAGTTACCTACAAACGTTCTTTTCTAACTTATCGTCATGGCTATTTAATTAATAACACTATTGGTATTAACACTATTGGAAATATTCCTAAAGAAATTGCGAGTTTTCTTCGTTTACCGGATCCTCATCTTTATACAGGACATTGTTTTAGAAGGTCCAGTGCTACATATATAGCAAACAATGGAGGTGATATTTTGACCATAAAAGGATTAGGTGGTTGGAAAAGCTCGGCTGTTGCTGAAAACTACGTTGCCTCTTCCATAAAAAATAAGATTGATGTCGGAAATATGTTTGCACAGAAAAAGAACGTTAATCTGCCTGGATGTTCTGGAAATGGTTCACAGTTTGAGTGTGACTTTTACCCGAAAAGAAACATTATCACTATCACAGAGAATGATCATATTCACCGGAATGTCTCTTCTGCACATTGTATTACAATCAATTCAAAAGATAATTCAAATGTAAATATAAATGTATATAATAATTGCACATTTCCAAAGATTAATTAAAATATCAAATCTAAGAGTGTTACTTTCTCTTTCTAATAAACTATTTAGTATTGTATTGCAAATACATCTAACTACAATAAATTTGGTTAATTTAACTGCAACCTTAAAATGTCACATTGATATTTCCATTATTGCCGCAATGTCATCAACTTGATATAAATTCGCTAAATGTCTCATTTCTAATATGCAACCAGTGCTGTAATAGACGTTATTATAGCACTAGTGAAATAAAAGGTATAGTTACAGTACTAATTGCAAAAAAAATCTTATGTAGTTCCGCCCCATCTTTGCACACTAAACACACTGTTCGGATTACTCCTCCCGCACTAAATATTAATAAATTCGGGACGACACGTGTTTTGGGAATACGTGGATTCCCATAATCAAGTCGAATAACCGAATGAGCGCAAAAATAAACAAACTAAAAACATGCACTACTTTTCCTTCCCCTTTCATTCTCTCTGCCCTTCCACAACATATGTATACAACCTTCTCCAATACCCCAATTGCAAGAATTTTTAGGAGCTCCAGGGTATTCTCAAGCGTACGCTTTTATTACTCCCCAGGATCCATCGGTACAGAAAATGACAAGGGCGCTCTTTCCCGATTAAGAAGGTTGTTGTTTGCACACTCTTGATATGCATTCATGACCATGCTCTAGCTATTTACATACGTGAACTCTGCTCTGTAGCGGGACGGCCAAAAAAGGAAAACGGTCTTTTATACAACTCGATTTATTCATAATATAATCAGTAGCAATTCCGACCCCAACACAACCGCATTTATTTATGCATAAAATGAATGCCAATTAGACTTAATAGTTTTCATCGACGCAGGAACTACATTATAGAGAGTCCTCTGGCGGTACAATCGGCAAGCCGATGACGTATGTAAAATAATGCGGTGCGTGTAATAAAAGCCAGTTCGTTCGAACCGCCAGTTCGAGACTCGTTCTCGAATTTTAAATTATATGTGTACCGCGCATGACAGTTCAAATTCAAGTTCTAAAATAGTTCTGATGTTTGAGGTCCGAACAGAATTCTCGCCATATTGCTTAGATCTTCCTTTGGTTCTACCTGTACCTGTAGTCGCTGTTTTTTCATTTGTTATTTGAGTTTACATATTGTATTAGTGGAGTTTCTAGTAATATATTTTATTACATATTTTTTATTTATTCATCAATTATACTTATTTATAATCAAAAAGAATAGAAATGAAAACGCAGAAGATATAAAAGAAAAGGAAATAAATTAAATGGTGTACTTGCAGGAATAATATTGGTGGTGAAAAAAGAGAGAAGAATATGTCCAATGAACATTACTATTGGCGTACTATTGGCTACTTAGGCTCTAAAATATTTAAAATAAACAGCATAAAGTAATGTATGTTCGCACATTATTAAATATAAGTTAAACATATGTGTTTAACATATCAAGAAAAGTATTATAAACTTAGATCATATATATTACATAGATCCAGCTATATTTCCCAAGTGTGTTTCCAATATATATGATCTGAGATTATAAACATTTCCATGCGAAAATACCTATTTTAGGATGTATCCATAACCTAAAAGGTATGTATATATTTTATTAAATTGTGACTCTCATGTAGCTTTCACACAATTATTTTACTATGAAGTTGTTTCCTTTTAACTAATTTACACAACAAAAAAAATTGAGAAAATAAGCGACCCAGGTATGTTATAATTATAGCATAGACTTTCTCCGAAATTAAAATAAAAGCAGAACTAGTTTCTTATTTTTATATATGAATCTGTTTAACACGTTCTAGCACAATTGTGTAGTATAAACACTTTGCTCTTCAGCTTGTTGAACCAAAGTGAGTTTTCCAAATGTGCAATTCCCATATTTATATACCGTGGTCCATAACAGAAGTTAACGCTACTAAACTAATAAGAAACTCCTCAACATGCCGTAGCAATAATCCTATGATAATCATAAGTCTTTAATGGATTAATTATAGATTGTGTAATTACCATATTAAAACCTTTACTTCATTAGGGATCAGAAATAATAACTAATCCATATGCAGTAGGATTGAACATTGATACTTTTAACCTATAATTTGACAATCATGCGCATGTCTCGAACTAATCATAATTTCAAATACTTGCTCGCTAGGAAGAATTGATTCAACGGTTCTGAATTCGTAGTTCTGACGTACTTCCGAACGGTGATTTGAAATTCTAGGATTTCAAGTTCGAAAACTACGGGGTTCGAACAGTGAAAATTCCATTGCGCAAGCTCATCAATCAGAACCATGCTGAACTGTAGGTCTTAACGAACCTAAATAAAAATGTATCTACTTAATACTTAGTACTAAAAATAATTACAGTACTTCTGAATGCGTGTGCCTGCATAACGCTTTGGCCGAATCGATCAAACCCAACAACAAAATACCTACTGTTAGATTTTATAAGCGATAATATAAAAAAAGTTCAAGGTTAAACATCGTATCTGCTGTTATCAAACGAACATTTGTTGCCCTTGGGGGGTAAGATCTGATATTTTTTTGCGATATCTATATGTACTACGTTATAGATAATTAATAATCGATTCGCATATGTTAATTTGCTATGCTAACATAAGCAATTTGCATTTTTTGTAATTAAATTCATTAAGAATAAACTGCAATTTCAAGATTGTTTTTCCCAATTGTAAATCTCTTGCTTGTCCTTACGATTTCACAATTAACTGTGACACTTTCTCATTTCAATTGTCTGAACATCAAATCACCCTACGCAGTAGTTCGCATCGTGAAACTTCTAAATTTCAATAATGAATATAGGGATCGCAATCATATTGTTACTGCTTCTTGTTTAACAATACACATGTAGGTTTGCGTCTGCAATTATTTTGTTTAATTTTGTTTTTACAATACATTACGTAGATATACCGCTTGAGAAGAGAAAGTTCTAGTTAAAGATAAGTTGCTGTTGTCGATCACAGTCTTGCAGTTGCTTTAGCGAGTAACTAGGTTATAAAAAGAGTGTGCAGCGTGGCTACCGTTAAAAGTAAATAAAATACATCATGTTTTTTTAAGTGATTCTGTTTCTGTATATTTGCTATATTCTGTATCGTATATTATTAATAAAAGAAATTAGTTCCTTATGCATAGCTAATTTAAAGTGGCAAATTAAATCTAACCTAAAAAAATATACATAAAATAATAGGGATACGGTGACATGAAATATGCCTTTTATATTACGGGAATAGGCGTTCCATGTGCTGCCACCTGACAACTGACGTCTGTATCGTAAATTTCGGCCTTTTTGATAGTATACTAAAAATCATCTTGGTCAAATAATGGAATTAACTCGCGAACATTCTCGTGTCATTATTTTTTACAATTTTCGCGGTGGATTACCTAAACAACAGTGCATTGATTAACTTAATTCGGCGTTTAGCGATGAAGCACATCAAAAACTAGTGTATACCGGTGGTACGCCGAATTCAATCGTGGTCGTGCTTCACTCACTGACGAATTTCGTGAAGGCCGTCCAAAATCAGTTGTTGTTCCGAAAAATATTGAAATATTGAAGTTGCAAGATCGGCATATGACGTATCGTGAGATTGAGGTCTCCTTGGATATTAGTGGGATCAGCATACATTCAATATTGCATCAACATTTGCCCGTCAAAAAAATTTGTTCGTGTTGGATTTCACATAATTTGATAATCGGTCAAAAAAAGGCTCGTGTGGATTGGTCGAACGAAATGCTCTAAAAATACGATCACGGTACTTCAAAACATGTCTATAACAGGTGACGAATCACGAATCAGGGATCTACGCCCATGAATCCGAAAGTAAACAGTAGTCGACTGTATGGGTCTTTCAAGATGAGCCAAATTCAACAAAAGTTATTCGCACACGAAGCGCTTCGAAGCACATGGTCGCCTGTTTCTTCGAAGAAACCGGACATGTGGCAACTGTAACATTGGTGCAACGTCAGACGGTCAACTCTGAATGGTACACAATCATTTGTTTGCCAGAAGTATTCGGAAAAATAAAGGAAACCAACCGCCGAATACTGATTATTCTCCACCTGGACAATGCGAGCTCTCACACATTAGCTCAAACAAGAGAGTTTTTGGCAACTGAAAAAGTTGAATTGAGGGGTCATCCACCTTACAGCCCTGATTTGGCACCCAATGACTTTCTTTTGATTCCCCACATGAAACAAAAATTATGCGGTCAACGCTTTTCGACGGCTGAAGAAGCGCTTGATGCTTTCAAAATACATATTTTGGATGTACCTCAATCGGAGTGGAAAAATTGCTTCGAAAACTGGTTCAATATGAAATCAGAAGAATTTCTTACAAAAGAGGGATTAAGACAGGATGGAGGAATGAGCCCAGTGCTGTTCACACTGCTTATGGATAAGGTTATTAAAAAATGCAGTCAACGGGTTAAATGTCTACAGGTGAGGTATAAGAATTTACAGAAAATACAAATATCCGAATGCGCCTTTACAGACGATGTGGCGATCATGGCATGAAAGAGAAATGACTTACAGAATAATTTGCAAGTATGGAAGGAAGTTTTAGAAGAAAATGCAATGCACATAAATGTAAATAAAACAAAAGTGATGGTAGTAGGAGAAGAAAGAGAGAATATTATATATAAACGGCGAAAAAATAAAACAGGTACACCAAATAGAATATTTAGGAGTAACAATAGAAGATACAGCACAACAAGAAATAGAAATTAATAAACGCAATGAAAACATACTATTCCATAAATAGGACTGTCATAAATAAGAGAGTGGCATATGAAAAACCAAATTGAAGGTATATAAAACAATATATAGACCAATACTCACATTTGGATGCGAATCATGGACATTGACAGCAGGGCAAAAGTGCAAGATACAAGCGGCAGAGATTAGATACTTAAGAAGAATAAAACGATTAACGAGAAAGGATAAGCTTAGAAATGAGGATATAAGAAAAGATCTACCTCTTGAGTCAGTCTTGTTATTTATAGAGCGTAGGCAATTGAGTTGGTGGGGACATTTGCAAAGAATGAATAACGGAAGACCAGTAAAAAAATATGGGAAGCAAGAATCCGGATAAGAAGATAGAGAGGGAGACTGAAAGAAACATGGGACATAATAACAATAATTCTTGAAAATAAAGGAAAATCATGGACGGAGGCGAAATGTATGGCACAAAATAAGAAACTGTGGGATAAATTCGTGTATGAAATGTAAACAGACTATTCCTTCTGTGTAATACGGCCAGCGATTTCAGCGCCGTCTACTGTATTCTTAAAATGAACTGAGTATTTAACTAAATAGTGAATGATTCGTTCTTTTACCTGTAGTTTTCTATCAGTGTATGTGTTAAAATAAAACTAACATCTGTACTACTAACAATTTTATACCAGCAACATCAAAATTTAAATGACGCTATTTCTGATAAAGTTGCCTTAATACAGTATAGTAAGAATAAGATGTGCGAATCATCTAAAAAGAATGTCATTAGTTAATATTAAAAAAAATGCTTTACGCATGTACCTTTACATATGTATCGAAAGATAAAGGGAAAAAGGGACCAGCTCTTAAAACCACTGGCTGCTTCGCCTTCTCCATCAAAATAAAGAGATATTTTTTCGTGGATGTATCGTATGTATACCACTGATTCATGTAGCATTCTCTTATTAAACCTTCACTCTAGGGAAATTATTCGTATTAAGTCTGTCTCTACAAATCTAACTTTCAAAATGGTTTATTTACCTCGCTTATAACATCTTGGCCGCACCAACAGACTAACATCGATTGCACCATGACGATGACAAAATACAAGAAAGACGTTATCATTCCCACTTCAGAAGAATCAAACTTTAAATGTTATTTCCACGTGTTATTTAAGATATATTAGGATTTTTTGCGATTTGGAACCTACCACAGCCAGTTTGATGAGCGCGACGCAAATTTCCAATGTGCTAAATGATGTTTGACAAAACAAGATAGGTGAGAATAGGTCTTCCGTTTTATAAGCAAATCTAAAAATCACGTTTAGTAAAAAAGATTGTAGCCTATCGACACGGGTTAACGCAATAGTGGTAAAGTTAAACAGAATTTGGTTAATGTTACAACAATCCTAAAAATATGTATAAACTAATATATTTCGAATTTTGGGTTGGTATTTCTAAAGTCTTCAGAATATAACTTACTCCAAAATAGCATTATGATGGATTATGCATGTTTTCAGTAGCCGTTTGGTTTCAAGATTTTCTCTTAGAGTACAATCCCACCCGTTCTTGTGCATTGCTCTTTTCAAATTATCTTTTAATAATTGAAACTGCGAAGCAGTGATTTGTGTAGCGCCTATGTAAATAGCGTCCAAGGATGGGTAATAGAGAAGGGCATACGTTAAGTGACACGTCTCAAAAATATAAGTTGCCGTCTCCTCCATCTGTGGTTCAAACGGCGTCCATATTGGTATAATTAAGGCTTGCTTTCCCATAATTAACGGATACAATGCAAAAACCGTAGTGAAGCTATAGCAGAGACGTCTAAATATATCGATTATGCTTTTTTGCTTTTTCATTGCTGCCGCGACGAATATTTCTTGATCCTCAACCTGCAAATTGAAAATCCTACCATCCACAGAATCTTCCAAGTTACGCAGTTTCTCAAGATTAAGTAGGTGCAAGCAGGTTTTCAAAGCCAACCGAGTTAAAGAGAGCAAATACATTAAGCTGTCTAAAAATATGTGGATATTGCACGGGCGGAGAACCACCTTTAATAAAAGCAAGAGGGGAAATACCCAAAGTATAACCACGGTGATTGTTCGATTAATATAATAGAAAGAGTGCTTTTCCATATCTTTCCCGTGGTACAATCCAAATCGCCACAAAGCTCTTCGACCGAATCGTATAAGATCCCTAGGTTTCTAAAAATATAAGGTCACTATTTTCAGATTCATGACGTGGGAGTTGAACTAAAACTCACTGGCGCCATCTGCTATACAACTGATGTACGTCTGTGTCGTTCCTCGGCATCTCTTGTCCTTTTAAATCGTTCCCAGTGCAATTACAAACTTTTAACTTTTATAAAACGGTGCAATTATTGAGATCTGATAATTGCGAGAATATTAGCTGTGTCGATAGAACGTTTATGTAATTTTACGTAATTTATTACGTAAAACAGGATGGAAAAAAGATGTATTCATGAAATTATAATCATTGAAATTAAAGTTTTAAGGATTAGCTGTGAATAAACGATAAGAAAGAAATAAAATAATTGAAATGAAACTAGGTTATAATCACACAGGTATGTATTTATTTAATTGATTCTTTTAAGTATATAATATATCTATTCACGTGTGCTCAGCTCTTACCGGGGTGCGAGATATATTGTACGTAGCGCGATCTGGCATACTTGCATTTATCCCTCGTCGCGCGCAACGCCGTAGCACACAGCACGCCTCTCTAAATCATTCTATGTGCACGCAAAGTTCTAACAAGTGATCGTCGATTTCGACGATGTTAGTTTATACAACCGCAAAGAAGGTAGAAATCAAAACATGGTATTCTACTGGAAATTCCTACCAAAGCACGGTCGATCTATTTGCCGTAGAGTACGTGTATCGTCCTATTCCTTCGCATTCGACGATTGAAAGGATCGTCAAATCGTTGAGGAACTTTGGCTGTGGTCGGAAATTGCCGTAAATGCCAACAAATAGACGAACAGCCTCCCTCTAATACTTCGCGAACGGGAGGAGAGAAAAGTGAGGCTTTGTTCGTTGGTTGAAATGGGTAAATGCAGACGAAATCCTTGTCAGTAGAAGTACAGTGGAACGGAATCTGAAACGCAACATATACAAAAGTTGTAAAGTTCAAGAGTGCCAGAAGATTTTTCCCGATGACAATTTTGCAAGAAGAATTTTGTGTGTCCGTGGTGGAAAGAGTCAATGAAGAAGCTGTTTTCCGTCGAGTCCTCCTTTCTACGTCTTGGCAAGCGTAATCCCTCAGTCGTGCGATATTGATCTCGAGAAAATCAACAATTTAAGAACCCAGTACCCCGAAAAACTTAACGTTTGCGCGGGTATCTTGGGTGATACCATTATACGACCATTTCTTATCGACGGCAATTTGAATGGAATGAAATATGTATTTGGATTTGCTGCGAACGCAAATTATTCGCGCTGTCCGTCAACTTAACCCCGATTTTTATGCAATTTGGTTTATGCAAGACGGTTGCCCTGCGAATAACACCGGATTAGTAATGGAGTTTTTAGAAAAGAGTTGTTTATTTTCCTAATTAGACTTTTCGTGCTCCTGCTACAAAATGAAAATAATAAACTGTCCTTTTTACCGTAATCTGAGAGTACAGAAAAATTACGCAGTATTACATGATTGGGCGGACATGCGTGCGTACCCTTGCTCGGTTTATAATACACTGCGGCTGGATATCTCTCGTTGTCAGTGAGAGTGCTTTGTGAATGGCAATCACAAAGCAATCCTCCGTTTCGATGTGGACATACGTGTATATGTGTAGAATTTAATAACGTACGTCATATACATTTTCCCTCATAAAAATACATTTGTCTCAGACAAACGACTCTACGGAAAGATATTTACTAGCTCGACACTGCATATACATTTATGTTTGTACTTTAATAACCACGGATTTATTAATTAACATTTAATAATTATTTTTGAATTACATAACCTAAAATTCCAATTCTCTTTAAATGATGATTTTTGTACAGATTATTCATAATAACCAAGCAATTTTTTGCTTTGGGTAAATTAGACATCAATAATTCAAAAATAATTGTGTGAACAGATGATTTTTACTGGGTCCTTTCCTTCGCAAGGCAAGTGCAACACTCTATAACTAATTTTAATACAACTATTGCTTGAATATCTCTCTAACACCAAATTTTATTGGTTATAATTGGAGCACAATTTATGCTTACTCGTTCCTTTAGATAGATTATTATTATTATTAGGTAGATTATTGCTGCACTCATGTAACACCTGATTTTTGGTATAGTTTAATTTAGTGTAGAATGTGCTGTACTCAAAATTAAAGAAACGGATCTATGATGAATAAATATATATTTAAAAACTATAAAAGATAGATATATAAAATGCACTAAAAAAAGAATAATAGAATTTATCCTTTTTAGTGCATACCTTATGATCTTTTTAAAATATAATACTTTAAAATACAGGCGAACCTCAACTTGCGAACGTCGTAACTAACGAACATTCGAAGTAACGAATAGCCAAAATTCATACCGTTTATTTTACTAACGAACATATTCTCTTGCTCTGACGAACACGTATTTGGTAGTTCCCCGTTTTAACTGAAACGTGCACGTACGTCTGTGCGCGTATATCCCATGTATTAGATGTTCGCTTCTCTACTTGCAGTAAACGGTAACAAATGGTTCACACTAGTTGTTCAAAGTTATCGCTGTGTTGTTGAACGCAAAGTCTCGCTCGTCGTATCCATGAATTGGCATAATTTACTAGGCCTTGGTCTTGCCGTCGAATTGTCGCCGCAGCTGCCTCAACGCGGCTACGAAGATCATCTACACCAAAGTTGGTGTATACCATGGTCTTCACAACGCTCCATAAGTAGAAATCAAGGGGGTTAAGGTCGGGTGACCGAGGAGGCAATGGTATAGGACCACCTCGACCAATCCACTTATATTCAAACACATTATCTAAATGTTGGTGAACTAAACGATTAAAATGCGGCCGCGCGCCACTGTGAAGAAACCACATTTGTCGACGTACATTCAAAGGAACTTCTTCCAATAGTTCCATCAAATGATTTTGCAGAATGAAGGGTTAATCATATGCATTCAATCGATTTGGCAACACAAATGGGCCAATAAGTTGTCCGTTGACCAGTCCAGCTCAAACGTTTATCGCACATCTATGCTGGAAATGATTACGACGAACAGCATGTGGATTTTCCACAGCGCAAATATGAGTATTACGACAGTTATTTATGCCGTTACGTGTAAACGTTGCTTCATCACTCGCCAATACAATAGAAGAAAAGTTTGGAATTTCTACATGCTTTTATAGAAACCATCGGCAAAATTGTAAACGTAAAGGATGATCTTCAAGTTGTGTAACCTGTACTTTCTGTACATGGAAAGGATACAATTGATTCTCGCGCAGTGTTCGCCAGACAATTCGATTTGATAGATTTACTTGGCGAGATATTTTTCGAGTACTACTAGAAGGATCTTCTTCGGCAAGATTTAAGACTTCTTCTTCGGCATCCAAAATTCGTTGGTGTCGGTTAGGGCCACCATCTCCACCTGGACGTGTTCGCAGTACACCAGTTTCTCGTGCACGGATTACTAGAGCGGTGAATTTTTGTGGAATATGTATTGGCCTGTTAGGAAACCGCTCAGCATACAATCGACTTGCAGCAGCAGAATTCTGCCGTACTTCACGATAAATTAACAACATGTCAACGTATTCACTGTTGATGGACCATGGACGGACCATTTTTACTTTCCTTATCAGGATTTATTTACGTCAAACCAGCAATGCAGCCTCAACTAATGAAACAGCTTGACAGATGGGAGAAGTTACAGAAATCAGTCTACTTAGTAACAAATTGACTAATAACCTACTGTTTACATTTACTTTGCATAAGTTGATGATCAACCGTTTTAGCGTGAACAACCTCTCTTATGGTGGTTAATCACCACTTAAAAATTAAAAAAAGAAAAACTAAATACCTCTCTTTTTATCCAGCTTTCTTAAGATATTTTTACGTTAATGACCTTATTTTAAGTTGTTTAATCACCCCTTGAAAATAAAATCACAAGATCGTAAACAGCCTGTATATACCGTAGCCATACCGTAGCCATACCGTAGCCGTAGCCGTGTATTGTCAATTGAACGTCCATTAATCATTAGAAAAACTAATAACAAACTAATCAACATGCTGTGGCAATAATCCTATGATAATCCATACTAAGTCTTTAATGGATTAATTATAGATTGTGTAATTACCATATTAAAACCTTTACTTCATTAGGGATCATAAATAATAACTAATCCATTTGCAGTAGGATTGAAGATGGGTACTTTTAACCTTAATTTGACAATCATTGTTCATAGTATATTCAAATAATATTATGAATTATGATGCGCATGCCTCGAACTACTCATAATTTCAAATGCTTTCTCCATAGGAAGAATTGATTCAACGGTTCTGAATTCGTAGTTCTGACGTAGGATTTCAAGTTCGAAAACTACGGGGTTCGAACAGTGAAAATTCCATTGCGCAAGCTCATCAATCAGAACCGTGCTGAACTGTAGGTCCTAACGAACCTAAATAAAAATGTAAATACTTAATACTTAGTACTA
Source organism: Osmoderma eremita (assembly GCA_031763485.1). NCBI lineage: Eukaryota > Metazoa > Arthropoda > Insecta > Coleoptera > Scarabaeidae > Osmoderma > Osmoderma eremita. The sequence continues at coordinate 252 of JARFOC010057596.1, read as the reverse complement.
AAAATAATTACAGTACTTCTGAATGCGTGTACCTGCATAACGCTTTTGCCGAATCGATCAAACCCAACAACAAAATACCTACTGTTAGATTTTATAAGCGATAATATAAAAAAAAAGTTCAAGGTTAAACAACGTATCTGCTATTATCAAACGAACATTTGTTGCCCTTGGGGGATAAGATCTGATATTTTTTTGCGATATCTATATGTACTACGTTATAGATAATTAATAATCGATTCGCATATGTTAATT
>JARFOC010057585.1:0-18758 GCA_031763485.1 Osmoderma eremita | reverse complement strand
GGTATGCGCGAATCACCGCTGTTACGAGCATACTAAGCTACTGCTACAACGACAACTCCTACTATTCCATGGTGGGGGTGCAGCGCAGCACGACTGCATTACTTATAGACGGCTCTCAAGTTTAGAAATGGCCAGCGCTGTATGTATGTTTGTTTGGAAGAATTTTTGCAAGATTAATTCTAGTTCATTAACACTTATTAGAAGTTATTATAGAAGTTCATTCCAAGACTTCTGTGTATACCCATACGATTTTAAATAACTTTTATAGTTACAATTAGCACCAAAGTCAATATTCCTACTGTTGCTTAAACTCCCACCTTTGTTAAATTTTTGTGGGTTTTTATGTATTGTAGATGTAGTTAGAGTTCTTCTCTCTCCTTTCCTTGTTCTGGCGGTTAGGATTCATTTATATTTTCACTCTCACCATCACTTTATTTTTTATTTTATTTTTACAGGTTTCTCAATGATTTTAAGTCTGTCGACCAATCTTTGCATGTCTTTACCATATTATTTACATATAGCGCGACACTCAAGTTTTTCCTAACAAAACATTGCCATATACCATTTTCTTTTCTGCCTCTACTTGTCATTTTAATACGTCGTGCGCACACCTTCACTCGTCCAGATCGAACATACTGATAATCTTATATAAATTATCAATATTAAATAAAAAACAAGTAAATCATGATTTTTATCAATCCTGGTTCCATGAATGAAGATCTTTAAGTTATAAATGTTTCACCCCAATACGACGAAAAGAAGTGTCACCCCCATGAAATTGAATATCCTAACTTCTAAGTTGGACCACCTTGAAGATATCCTGCAAAAGTTTCGTTGAAATCGGTTCAGTTGTTAGACGTACAGACAAAAAATTCGTTTTATTAATTATCAACATTTAAAAATTTTAAATGTGGGTCCCAATATTGGAAGCGTACCAGTATTTGTGTATATACACCCTCGCAATACTGTTATCCGAAACTTGGTAGTAATAATTTAACGTAATTAATACACTTAGCTACATATTTTAATAGTACGTTATTATAAAAACTGGTACGAATGATGAATATTTATAAAGTACGTTAACGCACAAATTACCTACATGAATAAGGCGGGGCTGTGCTATCAATAGCACCATTAATCTGTTTATAATTCAGAAAGCATATGTAATTATCTTGCATGTTAATTATATCATGTTCTTGCAGGAATCATGACCAACGATTTCTTTGATGTAAAAAATATTGATTTGTTTTATTTTTGAGGTAAAAGATGGCTGATATATTTGTGCAAAAATTGGGGCATCATGAATAACTTGATGTAATAACTAATACATATAATGTCGTCTGTAATTTTATCGAGCCATTCGAATTTTACAACTGATTTTGTAACTGAGGAGTATGTATACTGCTATATACATAATTGTTTAGTATGGATGCAAACATCACTTACATCAATATTTGCGAAAGTATTTTTTACTATTACCTACGTAGAAGATAATGAATTAATGATGCAGGTATACCTATTGATTTTGTATAAACAGATTTTTAGAGATCGTAAAAGGATAATAAGAAAAACATAATTAAACTGAGAAAAAGTTTGTCGTATTGAAAAGTCGCACATTGGAGGTTTGTATATTTAAATTGCTCTTCGGGCAGTTAATTTTTAGTAAACACAATGTTAATTAATATATGTATTCGTGGGAATTGACGTCACAGACATATAGTACTTTAGTAAAAATAAAGAATACCCTTACCACCTTGACGTTGTGTTTAAAGTGTTTTCGATTTGCGATAGACGATACGATCAATGACAAAGTCATTTTAGAACTCATGGTATTGGCGATTGAATATGGAAATCTAGGTGCTAATAAGATGAAATTGTTATTGAACTATGCACGTGTTTCACACTTAATTCATTTTTATTAATACTTATTGAAAACGTTACCAGTTTTTGAATATCAGCAAATTTCATTTTCTATTGTGTCGGCAATAATTGCATCCATGCGGTTCTCTAGAACTTCGCAATTCCTTTCACGAGTAAACTTTTAATAATCGTAATCCCACAATTCGGTTTTTTTAATTATTGATATCAAATGTAATGTTTATGGTTTTTTAACAGAATTTCACTTTTTCACATTCTTGGATGCAATTCATCGTAATTTAAAAATTAAAAATAAGCAATGCAACTTATGACAGTTTGAATTTACCGCCAATATACCCTACCTGTATATATTGGTAACTTCGTATCTTCAAGGTGTAAAAATGGAATTGCCTGTGCTGCTTCTCGTTGAAAATGTGTGCTAAATTCACAATTAAATCGCTTTTAATTTGTCTGTTTTGTTAAACAGCTTTAGTCATAATAAGCTTTTTGACTGTGTTGTCTTATGTAGTTTTACAGACAACATGATATTCAGTGTCTTTGTTTTGCTTCTTATATAAAAATGTCCTTTATATAGTTTGTTACTCTTGATAATGGTTTCAAATAAAAACCGAAAGCTCGAGCATTGCAATAAAGCTGTGTTTTGATTACGCTGGCTACAGTTCAGAGTAATAACATGCCTTGAAATTTCCACCTCAGCTGTCCCTTTAATTTCTTGTGCATAATCTAGCCACATCTCCGTAATATTCATTGGAAGAGATTCATCCCAACTTGTGTTTAATTTCTACATTTCTTGCATTGATATTTTGACTCTCACAGTAGACTTATTAGACCCACATGTATCGTTGTAACGCTTTTGTTCTCCATAGAAGCAACTGACGAGTATTGTAAGATGTCATTGCTGGTATTCGATTGAAGACCAAGTGTGTTAACGTCGTCACCTTTGTCGAGGGCTGTTGACTGCTGCAAGAGTGTGCTATTATTTGTAAGAGTTCTGACATATTTGAAGCCCACTTCCTAAACTCAAACTTTTCTTTCTGCGGGACAGTTGTTATTTGGTTTATAATTTCCTCAGCTTCTGACAACGTATTTGTATCAGTCAATAAATCGTCAACATAAAAATCTTTAAGGATTATTTCAGAATTCTGTTCTGCGAGTGCTATTTGTTGCAACATCGTAATTGCTAAGTAGGATGCAGAAGCGTCCCTTATATCATTGTTGTTAATTCAAATGTTTGAAGAAAGTAGTGATTCTTTCTTGTTATATTTCAGGGGCCGTATCAAAAAAGTCTCAAAAAATCGGTAGGGTTGGCAACGCTACTAACAACTAAATCAAATAGGCCCAACCCCTTCTATGATACTCTACCCTCTCATTCATTCCACAGTAATAACTACAGCTAGGTAGCTTCCATCCTTGCGGTATGTATAAATAAGAGCTGAATAGAACGGAACCTATAAATTTATAATTAACATCATATAGAACGTTGGTACATATAAACAAAGTTTTCGCTGGAGTAGTTACATTGTGAAATCATTTCTCAAGCATATTCATATCTTAGAGCATCCCGTAATGGTTATAAGTGTTTTATGTATGACTGTAGTTGACGAAATTCTGATACACACCTAAATATCTAAATTAAATGATTTGTAATCACAAATGAACAATAGCTGGTATCAGTTAAAAAGAACACCTGTTTTACGTGAACAAAACGATGCAAAAACGATGGGCGTAGTTGTAGAAATGTAAATTAACTGTAGCTCTAACAGGGGAAGTGGGGGCACATTGATACGATTTGTTTGCTAACGGAAGAAAGTTGCAAAATGGCTGGTAATTACAAAAAAAATTATTTGGATACTTTGAGAATAGATCTAAGTTACATTTTTAGAAATAATTTCTACTTAGATGTGTAGGGTAAAATAATTATGACAGGTTTTTCCAAAATTGATATTCGCATCAAACTGCCCCATACACGGGGTACATTGATATAAGGCTGGGGCACTTTGATTCGTACTATAAAATATGGATTTGGAACTCTTCTTGGTTGCCTTCTTCATAGAATTTGTGACTGTGTTTAGCAACGTATGAGCATTCTTTAGATCTCTCGCACATTTTCTTTGTTTTTTTAGCGTTCCTTTCATCTTTAACTCTCTTTTGTTCTTGCAATCTTTGCTTTTCTGGAGTATCTGTATATATTCTGGATGTACCCTTCCCTTTTTTTTTTTGGTTGTGCTTCTTTGGATCATTTTTGGATAGAGTCTGACAATTTCAGGGGTTACTATACATTTGATGTTGACGGTACTGCGACTATATTAGAAGCTTGAGAACAATGAGAAATATAATTTCGTAAATTTGCATAACTTAACGTTGACAATATATCACCACTGTTTGGTTATGTAATTATATGGTATGATTCTGTAAATCTATAAATTAACGTTACATAATATATTGGGTATTTTTAAATATTCTACTATGTGATAAGTTATTGTATGTGTAATATTACATACATTCACAGAATGTTACTGTAAATTTACATATGTTAGATTATAAATCGGTTAAGACACCCTCATTTCCTTTAGGGTAGAACTTATTGATAACTCACTTACAGTGGTATTGTAATTCGTGCTTTGGTTCTCCAGTCAGTGGCGAAATTTTGGAACCCGAAATTGTTCAGATTTTCTTGACGAGATTTTTCAGATCGTTAAGATTTGGCGTGTTCTTCCATTAAGAACAACCTCACTTCACCTAACTTGAGTGTGTATTAAGAGTGTGTATTGGTCACCTGCCATTTCTTTATATAATTGTCTGAAGAGTCGTGAGTTCAGCGCTGCACTCTTCATAAAATTTATGATTTTGGCGCAGTCCGGACATGGGCTCTGGACTCCTGCACATTTCGTCCAGTCCCAAATTTATTTTTAATATTTTATTGAATGTGTTTTAACTTATCATTTCTTTTTCATAGTTCTAAAATTGGTGGTGGTGGTATATTCCATCTACTGAATCCCCACTATTTATATAATAACACCGGTTTTCAATATCATCTGATTTAATCTTTGACTTCTATCTTTACAATCTAAAGTAATTAAATTACTAGGGATGTCCGGTTACTAAGGTACGTTTGCGCGACACACCGCATACGTCGCTCCGATCAGGTTGAAACTTGCACGCATTTTAGATTTCCATATATACTGCATAGGAGGCTATTGTCATTGCCTTAGGTTCAGTACAACGTGTGCAGGGACAGCCGCACAATGTCAGTTCCGATCGAAATATACTCCAAGTTTGAAGTGCGAGCGGTTATTCGTTTTTTGCATGCAAATAATGAAACACCTACCGAAATTCATAAAAAAAATACTGAAGACGTACGGAGAAGGCGTTATGAGTCGAAGACAAGTTAGTGTTTGGTGTAAACAGTTCAAAAGTGGACGCACAGCTCTGAATGATGATCCCGAAGGTATGCGAAAAGAACCATCAACAACGAAAAGAGATGAGAATCGATTAAAGGTCGATACTGACTCTATCCGGAATTCCTAAAAGCTCTGTTCTATCGAAAAGTGTACGCGAGAAGGGTATCAAAACTGTTGACCAACCAACACAAAATGCAACGAATGGCAGCGGCAATGGATCTTTTAACGCACTATCGTCAGGAATACGGATTTCTAGAGTTGCAGGAGACGAAACGTGGGTTATCACCTTACCTCCGAATCAAAAAATGACTTGATGACTTGGAAGCATCCGAGTGCATTAACGCCGAAAAAAATCAAAGTTCAGAAGGCTGTAAAAAAAAACAATGTTAACTATGTTCTGGAATGTGCAAGGTATTTTGCTTTTAAAGTTTTTACAACCAAAAGCGACAAACAATAGCGATATTCATTGTCAAATTGTAGATAAACTACACAGAGCCATTTCGCAGAAAAGAGGAGGAAGGTTGACGAAAGGAATCAAGTTGTTGCATGACAATGCAAGACGGCACACCTCAAATCAGACGAAGGCCTGGCTTCAGAAACACAATTTGGGAGTTATTGTCCATCCGTCCCATAGTATAGACCTGGCTCCTTCTGATTTTCATTTGTTTGGGTCGTTGAAAGCTCATTCGTCGAGTAAAAGGTTTGGAGACGACTACGAAGTTCAAGAGGAAGTACAGCAATATTTTACAAATTTGGATCGCACTTTTTACGAAGAGGGTTTACAGAAGCTTGTGCCTCGCTGGGATAAGTGCCTTAACATAAAAAAAAGTCCATACTCGCAATATACTTTGCAATAATAAAGTAATCGGACGTTCAGACAATGCTAATTAATATGGAGGTTGTTACTCCAAAACCAAAATCCAAAAATTATTATCGCTCACAGTTAAACAAAAGCAGGAGATAAATGTAAATATCTTACGAAGCGTAATTGAAAAGTATAAATTGAAACATAAAAATATGCACTCCTACATCAATGTAATATCTTGCTACGATTTCAAGTAACCAAGAAAACCAGTGGCTTGAAACTGAAAGCGTTCAAACAAATCTCTAATCACTCGTCCATGTTCATTAAGGTCTGGATCTGTAAATCCCAGGTATTTTGTAGACTGAATAATCTGTATCACGAGGTCAGCTACAGTTTGGAATTTACGAATTGCAAGCGGTTTGTTTTATATTAAAAAAATTACAGTAATTTTGATGAAATAGATATACTTATTGCTTTGTGTAAATGGTGTGGAGCAGGGATAAACCTGTCAATTTTAAACGAACTATAATTTTATTGCCACGTAAGCAACATAATAAGCATCATTACACATTTTTATCTGCCGCTATTACGAACGTCATCAAATAGTAATTTGACTAGTACTATGTTCCATATATTGTTGTTTATGTAACAATAATTATTGTATTTGATGGTTATTCATTTTATTTATTTCTCATTTATTGTGGGTTCTTTATTATATGAATGATTGATGGTACTGGATAGTCCAAAATACTGGAGTAAATTTAAGTATCAAATTTGTAAAATTTGTGGCAAGATAATGTATTGCCAATGTCATTATAAAGGGATTTTAGAAAGGAAGTATAACTTTTTTTCCACAATACATTCAGGATCGACCATTGTTCTCCATTCTTTAGTAAGACTGTTCTGAGATCCCTAAATAATTCGTGTTCTCAGCTGTGCTGTTTCTATAAATGAATATATGCTCGTTAGGTAAAATGGACGTTTCCGACGTTATCTCATAGTTTATTATACTAAAGACATTTTACAATTTAATCCATTTATAACATTCTCCTCTGGCTATTTGTATAACAGCTAATTACCTTACATGCTTACTGCATTATTTTTAGATTGCAGTTTAAAGTTTTACTGCTACTATTTATATGCTGATTGCTAATTGTACATTATATTAATTATATTTAATCCTTTATATCATCGAAGATTGACGACAATTATGTACATTATGTACATTAGTACCCATGTAGTGCTCATGTATTTTGATAGCAGTGGAGTATAAAACAATGTATACAAATAAAATATATGAATTAATAAATTAAATAAAGTAAAATAAAAAGTACAAAACATATACAATATAAAGTGTATATAATGTGTCAGTTCTTACGCCGCGGAGAGACGATGTATGCGCTATCGACGCCATAATTGCTGTTTGTTGTATTGCCTTATACTTTTAATTAAAGCTGTTCAAAGAAGCTGCGGTCTTCATTCTGCCCTAATATATTCATTTTGTGTCAAAAAAGATTCTAAAAGGTAACGAGAAATATTACGGAGAGCGCACTTAAGCAAGCATTTAAATCTCTTCTGACAGATATACCGGGTAATGTAGTTATGAACGTCAGAACTAGTCAGATTTTTTTTTGATTTTGGTGTATATAGAAAATATTTTTACACGATTCCCATGGTTTCAGTTTTAATATTATATGGATTGTACGTTTTTGCAATAGTAATAAAGACTGTAGTAGGTACATTAATATTAGCTTCCCAAAAGACAAGCCCATAAAGTAAGTTTGAATTAAAATGCGCAAAGTACATTTTTTTTAAACAGTTATGTCACGGGTATCTCACGTCACCCTGAAAATGTGACGTGCTTTATGTAATTTACTTATGATGTTATCTAAGTGTGTTTGCCAAGTTATATCTATCCTAAGGTACTGTCGGACCAAGAATTGTCAAAGTCCTCTCAATGTTTAAATTATCTTTAGTTATTTTCATTTCACTTTTTTCGAAATCATTAAGACGTTTTTTACTGGAAAATCAATGTAACAATTGTTTCAAAACTACGTGGCACTTATGCAGTGACCGGCATAAAGTTCGCAAAATATGAGATTTTTTCTATTATTAAGATATTGTAAAAACTTTTTGGGGAGATTGATTCAGCATGTGTAATAACTCAAAAATTTATTTTAGCATATGTCCCGTGTCCACTGCCATGGCGTCAAATTTAAAAACTATACTATGAATCGTCAAAAGTAAGGTTAGGTGGGATGATATCCAAAAAGGTTATCTGAAAAAGTTGCTTTACCTCGGTATAATGAAAAAGAATTACTAAATGTGTATTGTGCGCTAATGCACAACATAAACCTGCAACCTACACTACGTAAATATCGGTAATTTCCTAGGATTACTAATGATCACGCGATTATCACAATCACCTGAATGTGTCGTTTTTTATACAAGGCTATTAAACGATGGATGTATGTACTATGTAGTACATATATATAATACTCCTATATTGCGGGTCGTGTCAAAATCTTATGGAACTAGTTTTCGCCAAGAAAGTGAAATAGGCGATGCTATATTCCACAGAAGTTCTTGAATAATGGTTGGTTGATATAGTAATATAGGTAATAGACATGGATATAAAACATTTTAATTTTTTGTCTCTGCCAATAGCAAAACAGTTATACATTGGCCCATGCGTAGAAGGGATTGGTGCCAACTGAGATATTCGATATGTTCTGTCTCGTTTTGATTTCGGAATTTTCTAGACTGAACCCGCAATATAGGAGTATCATATATATGATGTAATATAAAGTCATGCTATTTTTTTCAGCATAGAATTTAAAAATGGAATAATATACAAGCTGTTCTATTTAAAATAAATAATTGTAGGTAGGTATGTGTTTACCTGTATTTGGAGTACCTATTCTGTGTCCTAAAGTATCTTGTGCAACATTTAATTATCTGACACTTTTGTAGAAAATTATAAATTGCTGTTTCTAAAATATAAAGTTAATCAACAGTTTTGATTAATGACAGTTATTATAAAATTACTGTCACAATTAATAAAAAAAACTGAAAACCATTACAAGTTAATATAGGTATTATTAATAAAGTAAAGCAAAGACCTGATTGAGAAATAAATATATTCTCTTTCCAAAAACAGATTTTAATATTATAAAATCTGTCTTTATACGAATTATACTACCTCGTTTTCCTTGATTGATATTGCAGATTGCATAAGTATTCCATCTGCATGACGTGAAAATCCGGGAATATTTGAAACACGAAGAAATATTTTTCCTGGGATATGGAAACTCTGAGTAACAAACAATCTTTAGCAACAGCAGATTAAAGTACCCATGAGAAATGGGTAGTATTTATTATCCTCCCATTCAACCTTCGGATAGGTGTTGAGAATTTGTACAACGAATCTCATACCAGAACAAGAAATATTAGCTTTGTTCAAACAACGGTTAGCAATCGTTGGGAACTTCAGGAGCATGCGCACTTTAAAATTAACTGTTCATACAATACATCGCTGATTGGCTGCTAATCAATCACCTACGATCAGAATAATTCCTGATTCTGGAAGAAATTTTTAATTGAAGGCCTGCGCATTTACGAAAATAGACGTGTCAAAAATAACCAAGAAATGTGGGGTTTAACACATGGTTAGAATTAGGTTAGAATGTTAGAATATTCTATTTATTGCCCGTTTATATTTTTAATTTAACAGGCATTCAGACAACAGACAGTCAAACACTGAAAGGGTGATTCGAGCGACATCGAGGTAAATTATTTGTCAGGAATAGTTACAGGAATGATGCAAACATGTACCTAGGAGAAAACCAAAAAATGAAAATTTTGCGGGGAAAACCGTACCACAATACAGTGATACAGATTTCTTCGAGCACTTTAGTATTAGTTACGTTGTAGCAAACAATACCATATTATATCTGCAGATAACTAAACACACCTCACATTGTATACAAAATGTAAACAGAACTGATGTTTACAAAAATATAAAAGGAGTCTTGTATAATCATTTATAGGATTTGATGTAAATCACTTTAAAATTTTAAGCGCTCAAACGATAAAACAAGCCAGTTTGATTTCCAAGTGATTGCAAACTGGACATGCGCACTAATTACAAACTCCCAACCATCACCAATTTCTTTGAACAAAGCTATTATTGAACAAAGTCATGCATTTGAAAGCGTAGATTTCCTATCTTAGTCTTGGGTATGCATCCTACAACCTACAACCTGTCCAAATTAATAGTAAGTGCAATGCAGTTTTGCAAAACATTGACCAAAACCGCCAACCAAAATAGAATTTATAATATATATTAATGATCGATGTGAGGTATATACATCAAGATGTAGGCCTGAATGACAGTATTCGTCGGTAAGGATTAATAGATATCACTTTTTCTCATTTATGCATCATAAAGTAATGTACCGTATTTGTTCTTATTGGAGACGCAATTCCAATGACCGCCGCATTCTAATAGACGCTGCAAGAACATAATGCCGAATGAAACAAACGCCGCACTCTAATAAATGCCGCATCTTTATAGGAAGCGCGCACAATCAACGTCAGGTTGGTTGGGGAATCCCCGTTAACCACATTCAGATTGAATTCCGTATGCGATACTAAAACGAAGTCGTTTTGTATCAAAACTAAGTTGTAATACAATTGTTTTGAGATGGATAGTAAAAGAATAGAAATGAAGATTTGGTTTCATTCGAAATAAACGCCGCACCTCTTTTAAAGATAGATGCCCTAATTTTCTCGATTAATCTGCATTTATTCAGCTACCAATCTCATAGTTAATCGCGTGTTGGACTGTTATGCATCTCACACTCTGTTGATATTAACCTGCGTTGTTGTTTTTGGTTGTCTGTTTTGTTCTGGGATCCTTGGCCTTTTTATACCATGCAAACTCATTTGCCTTTTTCGTAACTCCTTTGAGACCCTTTGAGTCTACTTGTCTTGGCGAAACATTTTCTGCCTTACTGCAACAAGGCAAATCCATCAGAACACCAACGCTCTGGGGGATATTTAGGGCTAGTGTGGCGTTGGGTTATGTGCCGTCAACATGGAACAGGGCTAGAGTGGTCTTTATATGTAGTAACACGTTTTTTTTTTTACAAATTTGTTAAGTCTTTGGACTAGGGCTTCAATGAACCACTCCGAATCCATATTAATAGATAGTTGCTATAGGTACATTTCGATCACCCATTTTCACGTCAAATATACACGTGAATCCATTATCCTCTCAATATGTAACTAACTGTTAGCTATCTACTTAACTAATTAACTCTATCAGCTTCTGTGATTTCTATACAATTAATTTACGGGCGACATCTAACGGCCATTTCTTGAATTCAATGACACACCCCGTACATTCTAAACAATAGCACCGTGATATCAATAAAACTTATAATTGAAACAGGCTTTGTGTATTGCCACAAAGTTTAATTAGTAATATTTATCACAAACTGACAAATAAAAATTTTAGGTTATGTTGCTTTAAAATGCATTGTTAAAGTGCATGATATTGATGGATAACTTATCTAATAATGAAACAACTAATTTCAAGAAGGCGAATGGTTTTTAAAATAACTTTCACTAAGAAAAGTTTTGTGTTCGAAATTAAACATTCAGAATCTTACAAATTATTGCAATTTGATGTGTCACTTCATTGATAGTTATAAAAATATGTGTTACTTATTAAGTTGTAATATTCATAGATCACTCTAATTATTCGAGTTAATATCAATTGAACATCAATTTAAATAATTAATTAATTAATAATATTTTTTTGTGAAAAGCGAATATTTAAAATTAAATTTACTGGAGAGAAGCGGTCACAAATGTTATACTTAATATTTTTCCAAATTATTGCTACTTTGTTTCGCATTGCATAAGTTTTATACATATCAAAAATCGCCTTCGAAGATAAAATACATTAATTACATAATTTTCTAAAAATATACATATTATGCTAACAAGCATTTTTACGCACGTATGTTTTTGTTAATACGATAACAACTCGCAATGATAAGCTCTGAGTTATTTAGGTTCCGCTTTGCACATTGGTGAACCAAAATCGGGCGAGGTGGCTGCGTTCGGGTGAAATTGCAAATGTTCCATAGGTTATCACCGCTGTCTTTGTTAAAAATTATTTATTGAATGGAAATATTGGCTGTGGAAAATGACGAAAACCCACAAAAGTTTGCACGTCTTTCAGATTTATGATCACAAGCAGTGCTAACAAGGAAAATATGCAACAATTGACTTACACATATAACGCGATTATCAGCCCTTGAATGTTTCAAATAAAAAAATGCTTCCATTGCTTGCAGACAAATCAAACATAAAGCAATCGTTTGTTCGTTCGGTTTGTAACCCTCTAATTTCGTGCAACATAAGTAATTAATTCCAACTGAAGGCCAAATTTTAAGTTGGCGTGAATGAAGAATTGGCGATAATGGTAGCGCGAATGAATTCGATTTGAATGTGGATAGGTTATAGTGATATTTACGTATAAAATTTGTCTTAGAAATTACGCGACTCTCACCCAAAATTGGATATATAATTGTGTGTTTATAAAAACAGATACCTAAAAACGACATTATATATTATAACGAAGAGAAAAGAACAAGAAAATGACATCGAATGAGACCAATTATTTACGCCCTGTGGCTATTGAACAGATATAATTCTCTGAACTAGGAAATTTTGCGATACCACCACACTTCACTTGAAATAAATCACTCAGTATTGGTACGGGTAGGAATAACTTTGCTCGAAGAGTAGAAAGATGATCAATTCTCAACACTTCTCAAAGATTTCTAGTAATAGAGGTGGCATTGAAATCGTATTTAAAGTATTATATAATTTCCATTTAAAATGAGTCCTAGCAACAGTGAAATATGACAGTCAGGCCAATGTAATTTATACTACGATCAGTATAGAAAACCACCAGAACTATTATATTTGCGTATTAAGTCTAACGATTGCATCCGTAACCACCTAATACGTTACAGTTCGTAATCTTGGATAGTATCATCAATTAAGTGTCAATTTCTTTAATTACATAATTCATTCAAAAAGTATTTAGAACAAATTACAATTCTATTTATTAAAGCAAATTATTTTGTAATTACAGATAATTATGTTATAACACCACATTAATAAGAATTTCATTAATAAGTAAAGGAAAAAATATCCTAATAGCGTAATAATTATTCATGTTTTTAGTATGTTATTAGTTACGTAATTTCAAATTGAATGAAGTCACATGAATATGTGCATGTTATGTACTTTTAGGAATGTATTTCTATAGATATGTTCATAAAATCATTTATTACATACATTCGCTCGCTTATATCCTTGAAATTTATTATATGCCCATCACTTCTTGATATTTTTAAATTTCCTTGAAGAAATATTGTAATAAATAATACACTGGTTAACAAGATTTTTGTCCCAAGCACAAAAATGCCTGATTCCTAAATACTTTTGCATGCTGAAGTCAATTATGTTTTCAGAATTTCTCCATCACCCTTAGTTTTTACGTTCCAGGATATTCGCTTATCCATAAGCATGCATAGATATGTAGTATAACAGAAAATGTCTTGACATTGTTTCAATTGTCGACTAGAGCTCGGAACTGATCAAGCAGCGCAATCGTTAATGTTTGAACATGTCTAGACGTGCTAAGACCTGCATTTCCCATTCCTAGATAGCATCTCTTGTTATTTCAGTTGTCGGCTATACCTCGGTGAATGAACATATACGCTGACGTTATTAACGTTTTAAAGGGTGTTGCGTTCAAGCTATGGTAGTGATTCTATTATAACATAGCTAAAGCATTTAACCGTTTTTGCGGCATAGTATTTCTTAAGGATGTTTTTATCCTTTTTGCGCCCTCAAAAACATTGCCGCTTTCAACATGCTCCGGAAAATAATTACACACAGCTCGGCAGTTATGAGCAGGTGCACCATCGTGCTTTAAATTTAACATCGAATTTAGTGGTATTTCATCTAACATGTCTTCCAATGCATTACGTAAAAAGTGTAAATATCGTTCACCATTTAAGTTGTTTTCATAAAAATGTGGCCCCAATATTTTTACGCCGCACATGTTGATCTCTCCTTTCGGTAGTAAGGTGAGGATTATTTTAAGACCAATAAATATTGTTATTTCGATTAAATGTGCCATTATTTGTACATTTCGTTTCATCCGTAAATAAAATTGTACTAGAAAACTGCGGATTATTATGTGTTTCCCTCAAGAACCATTTAGCAAATAATAATCTTCTTTCATGGTCTTGAGCACACAACGTTTGACTAATGCTGCATTTAAATGGCTTGTATTTATTTTGTTTAAGTATTAGGCGAGCTTTTTCTGTAGAAACTGCGCACTCGCTTGAAATCTCGCGTGTGGATATTTTTGGTTTGTAATTTACATACGCTTAAACTCTTCCGGTTTAAATTTCCTTTCTGCAGTACATGGTTTACTAAAGGCTCCGTGTTTAATTAAATTATTTTCCAGCTTAGAAGATAACCTCTTATCAGGCTGCCCCCTTTCCATGCTGCGTTGGTGATACATTTCACTAGGTTCAATGCCATTTCGATTGCTAGCATAATAAGAAAAAAAAAACATTCTTTTCTTCATATTATTAGTTGAATAAAACGACCAATAGGACTTATTTGATACTCATCCAACTTTCTCAGCCTTTAATTTTTGACAACTACATGTGTTTGTTTGCCGTGTTTGTTAGTCAAAGCCTACTTCCGAATTAATTAATAATTGTTTGTTTCACTACAAATCATAATCTAAAACAGATAGCTATACCAAATGTTATATCAATGAAATCAGAAAAAAATAAGCATTTAAATGACACCATGGCCAACTATGACTTCCATTTACAAAATACAAGTTTGTATTACATCGTCAAAATAAAGATTGCCATGGATTTTTGAATCACATTATTAGATTCTACATAAAAGAGCTATACCAGAAACAGTTTTCACCTTTATTTTATCTTTAGGGGTTGTGAACATATTTGACGTTGAAGTTTTCATTTTCTTTTAAATATCTTACAAACCTTGCACTGGATAACAAATGTGACACTACCATCAACTATTACTCTATTTTTTTTCAGCAACTTAGTCCATTTAACCAATTCTGTATCTTTGCTATTAAGAAAGTCACCCATATACGAAGGTCTATCTTAGATCAAGATCTAAGTGGACAAAAACAGTTATTATAAAATAACTGTTTTTGTCCACTTAGATTTTGATTTAAAGTTATTGAAGACGTAGGCCGTGCCAGTGTTTTAATTTCAATTGTTTCTGCAAAACTATTGAAAGCGGTATTTTTAAAAAGCGAATTCATATTGAATTTGCGTAATACCATTGACATTTGACATGGCGTAGTGCCATTGACTAAAACGATTCACGCGCATCGCGCGGCGAGGCACTACTACACAGTGCTACGATATCGGCAGCTCCGTTTGCCGTATAGCAAGCAGGCCTTCGACACGTCGTTCGGAAATTCAAACAGGTCTAAGGAGTTTTCCGCCCGAAGACATTGTATTCATTTTATGTATTTATTTTTGTGCGGAAGCAAATTAATGTCTAAATTTAAAATATAATGTAATGCTGTTTTAATTAACACGTAATCGAAATTTTATATACATGAAAAGTAATTTCGGAATATACTTTTTATTTTTGATCACTGCTTTTGTAAAATTTAGTCAGTGCTGGAGCCCGGTAGTCCTTATACACCAGCCGGCACTGGTTTTAAAGTAGAAAATTGCCAAAAGTCCTGGTAATTCTCTTCTTGATGCAACCATGAATGTTATTATTAGTTCTATATTTAATATGCTATTTAAATTAATTAGTTAATTAAATATTTAAGTTTCACCTGTGCATTAGGAATTAAATCTACAATACATATGTTCATGTTTCTAGATTATACATAGGAACGATTGCATTGCACATTGCCATGATATATCTCTCTGGCGGCCTCGAACCCTGTTTATTAGCATAGTCAATAGGAAACTACATGCAGAAGATGTTAAAGTAATTAGTATCATGTTTAATGCATCAAAGTTAATAATTAGTAATATAGAAGGACATACTATATATCTGGGTACACAACCAATATGCACACGTACAGTGTCAACACATTAAAAATTACCAACCTCATGCTGAATATGTTTAATGTTTTTGGTAGCGGCAATATTATATGAGTGACTGTGAGAAAGCCGGTACTTTTTACATACTACTGCTAACAAAATATGCGCTAGCGCCTCTGTTAGATGAAATACAATTCTATTAAAAAACGGTTAGAATAAATTTGAAACGGCGACGAGTCTCTAATTCGTGTCATCCCTTTTATGCTGTAACCATTTCGAAATTTTATTTATTATTATTTTTTATTTCGAATAACCTTTTCTATAAAGAAACTGAATTGAAGTGCCAACAACATATCCTTGATGTCTTTGCGGATAAATTTTCTTCGATTTATCATACCAGCTCATCCTTCTCTACAGCTCATTCTCTACCTCATTATGTGGCATTTGTTTTAAATAGCGTTAGTAAAAATGAATATTAATATGTCGTCCTTCCCGCAAAATGATTTAATACCTGTCATAATTTTGCATGATGCTAGATTTGTTTTAGCTGAGCCTCTAGCTTAAATAATACAGGTGTCAATTAAATCTTGCGTTTTTTCTTCTGAGTGGCGATCGGCAAGGATCATTCCTATCTATAAAAAAATTGAGGGACATAATGTGGAAAATTACAGACCAATTTCAATTCTTTAGAATTTTGCAAAGGTTTATGAAAATATGGTATTTTCATGTATATATCATAATACAAAGTTTTTGATGTCGCCGTACCAACATGGTTTTATTTGCTGTAGATCAACAGTTACTAACCTCGAATCTGTAGGGCAATATATTTGTAGTGAACTGGATCTCCAAGGTCAAGTCGATGTTATTTACGCGGACTTAAGTTCAGATTTAATACTATTGATTGTGGGATATTCTTAACAAACTATCTACTTACGTTTTGGTCAGGCACTTGTTCGTTTACCGCAATCTTACTTAAGCTACCGGTGCTTCACTATAATGGTTATAAATCAAACAACTTCTTACCTTCATTCGGGGTTCCACAAGGTTCAAAATGGGGTCCTTTGCTGTCCATACTATAGATATGTTGCAATGTTTCACATTGATAATAATCAATTTTAAATAATATAAAAATTTGGATTCTTTTTTTTATTTATGTCAAGTTGGCACAAGCCGGGCAACTTCTGAATGACAATTATTTGGCACTTGCTAATTTAATTAATCAATAATATCGAATAACCTAAAGTTGTATTGCAAATATAATTTGTAAATAACAATTAATACGAATATATAATTTTAACGAATGAATTAAATTTTCAAATACTTTATATGCTACCCTTTGTATGTGTGTGTGTGACGTGTACCACCCTGTTCTGCACCCTCGTCACTCGTTCCACTGCTTCCAAATCTTTTTCACTACAATTTTCTAATTACACCTTCTTTGCACTCGCTTCCTTACTATCTTTCCCTTATTCCGCTTGCAAACTTTACTTTTCTGACTTTTACAATTTTTTTATTGTTTTTCAAAATCCGTTATTATTAAACATTCCCTCTCAGCATCACCACAGCACCTTAGTATTATCTACTGGGACCGCGATATAACTACTATGAGGACGATTTCCAAACTGCGCTGGCAGCACACGGCCTTCCTAGTCGTCGTCCGGATTCTATGGTGGCAACTTCAGCTCGGTTAATACCACTACCGCCTCGTTCGTGTGGTAGACCCGCGATGTAATGTATGAACTTCCTCCATACCCTTCTGTTGTGTTGTGTTATGTAATGTGTAATGTTTTGATGTTAGTTTACAAGATATTTAAAAAAACCAGTATACTTTGATTTAGTAACATTTTTTATACCTCTCATCCGTCCCTGACTGCACTTATATTTACTATTATACCCCACAGAACAGAGTCCGCCTTTATCGACTGAGCCTCGGATATTAATGGAAGCTTTAATATTAAAAGTCAAATAATAATCGTATAGATGGCAGTCCTGTGTGCATCTACTTAACCCTGATGATACATAAATAGGATAACGATAGCGTAAGCATACCGGCACTGGAATCTAATAATTACAATGAATTTTGGAATCACCGCAAGATGCTGTAAAAGACCATAGCAATATAATTGACTTACTTTCGTCTTTAACATGGCCTGTAGTGATGGGTAAAACTGCTCTATTTGCGTAGCAGCTACAAACTGCTACTGCTAAGTTTGTGTAGCAGCTTAAAAAAGCTGCTACGTGTAGCAGTTTTCATTACATAGCGTATATTGATAAACTTGTTAGGATTCCACAACTATGCATTGTACTGTACTCTCTCAATATTTATCTACGTATGTACGAATATTTCGATCCAATTCTACTGAATTCAATAACGGTCGCCGGTATATGCGAATACACTTGTTTATGTAAGTGTTCGTTTATTTAAAATCTTAAATCTCCCTTAACCGATTGCTTTGAAATTTTGATACAACGTTGCATTCGAATACGGGCGTATATATGCAGATGTCGCAAGAATGAATA
>JARFOC010057574.1:0-18760 GCA_031763485.1 Osmoderma eremita | reverse complement strand
TTTCCTAGTTTTAAATAATAAATGCTTTCATGATGTAACTAGTGCTGTCTAACTGTTTTAAAAAGAAATAAAAATATCGCATCATTATACAATGTTTAGATTTGAAGTTCTTTAACATTTGGTAGGTGTATGAAAACTTTCGTGACTCACTGTATCTAACAAGAAATACAAGTAATATTTCAATACATGTACAAATTCAACTACGCGATTACTGTCAATAAAAATAAAATGCAATGATATTAACATCCCTGTTATGAAAAACCGAAAATAAAGACATGCTACCGCAAAATTAAGCGTATGGGTACTTCCCCCGGATCCATATTTATGTGTATGTGCCTCAGATAAAAGAATACAATGCAACTCGTTGTATTATGTAACTGTACTATATGCTCAGGTGTGATCACTATAAAACCAACTTTCGTTGTGATAAGAAGCATGGATCACAAACGACGTCAAACGAACATTTCCACCAGAGAACTTATAATTAAATCATATTTCCAAGGAAAGTCGCTAAGAGAGATTGGTAATTTAGTGGGAAGGACATTCTACAATCCAAAAAATAATAAATACATATAAA
This sequence comes from Osmoderma eremita, assembly GCA_031763485.1. NCBI lineage: Eukaryota > Metazoa > Arthropoda > Insecta > Coleoptera > Scarabaeidae > Osmoderma > Osmoderma eremita. Next base: position 18,183 of record JARFOC010057574.1, on the reverse strand, counting down.
TATGAAGGAACTTTACAAAATAAATCTGGTCGTGGAAGAAAACGCATATTGAATGTTAAAAATGAAGGATATATTATAAGAAAAATTAAGATTAATCCGAAATTAAGTGTTCCTAAACTAGCAACGGATGTCGAGGCAAGCGTTGGAAAACGCGTATCAAATGATACTATTCGTCGGGTATTGCATAAGTACGGTTACAATGGTCGAGTTTGCCGACGAAAGCCTTTAATATCTAAAACAAACCGTGTTAAACGTCTGGAATTTGCAAAGAAGTATATAAATCATTCTCTAGATTTTTGGCGGAGTGTTATATTCTCAGACGAATCAAAAATAAATTTATTTGGCTCCGAGGGTGGGCAAATGGTATGGAGGCAGCCGCGAACAGAATTATCCCAGAAACACATTCAACACACTGTCAAGCATGGAGGTGGTTCCATACCATTTTGGGGCTGTGTGACAGCTGGAGGTACCGGAAATTTGGAATTCATTGACGGTATTATGGACAAGAAAAAATATCTCGACATACTTAAGAAAAATCTGAGAACTTCAGCTATAAAACTCGGTATGCCACGGGTCTATTATTTTCATCAAGACAATGACCCTAAGCATACCGCATATATAGTCAGGCAGTGGGTTAATATATAATGTACCAAGGTTGCTGCAGACTCCCGCTCCATCCGCTGATCTAAATCCGATTGAGCACCTGTGGGCTGAAGTAAAGAAACGCATGAAGGATGTTAGCCCTAGCAACAAGGCGGAATTGCGACATGAAATAATGAAAGTTTGGGAAAATATTTCCGAGACAGTGACACAGAAGCTCGTAGGCTCTATGCCACAACGACTACAGGCTGTCATTGAAGCCAAAGGTTACAGTACTAAGTACTAATGCAAATGTAACTTAAATGTACGCTTAATTTTGCGGTAGCATAATATGTCTTTATTTTCGATTTTTCATAACAGGGATGTTAATATCACTGCATTTAATTTTTGTTGACAGCAATCGTGTAGTTGAATTTGTACATGTATTGAAATATTACTTGTATTTCTTGTTATATAAATATTTTTTTGCAAAACCACCCTGCTTTTTATTTCGTGGTTGGTGTACGCTCAATTTTTAGGGTTACGTATTGGTGTCCCAAAACTGTTAGCCAATTGCTGTAACTTTAGTGCCAGTTCTAAATTGCGATTAACTTTTCATAGATTTATGTTTTGTTTATTTTAATGTGATAACATATTGTTCCGTCCATTAACTATTGTAGGATTATATAAAAATTTATTTTTTGTGTTTATTTACTGTACTATTTGACGAAACCTACGTCCTATCGGATATTTCGTAAATACATTCTTATTCTTATTGTTACATATACACCCTGAAATATGTTATATAATTAGAACAATGTGCTATTAACCCATTAATGGCCAAAGCATCATTAACAAATTTAGTCATAGAAATCATAATTTTAAAATAACGTGTTGTGGAAATTATTTTTTTAAAATATCGTCTTTTCTGGCAACGGCGTTGTGTCTTAAGGAAATAAATATAAGATATTGCAAAGTAGCTGATAAGTGGTTGAGCTATGCATGACACATTTGGTAAAGATTGCAAGGACTGTGAGGCAGCACTGTTCGGATTACTCCTCCCGCACAAAGCATTAATTAATTCGGGACGACACGTGTTTCGGGAATACGTGGATTCCCATTATCAAGTCGAATAACCGACCGGTTGATACTTTGTGCGGGAGGAGTAATCCGAACTGTGTTTATGACACATTTATTACTAAATGGGTAAGTGTTTAGACTGAGAAGATGTTATTTATCTTTCTTTGGATTACAGTTACAACCGTGTGAAGTTTTGTTATCGATACTTTGGCGTAATGCATAAACAAAAACTGTCGTGTCATAAAATATTATTCCTTCTTTTCCTGGTAGATTTTGTCATAGATTTTAGTTGCAGTAGTGATCGAATATCCTACGCACATAGTTTGCTTTGTTACTCCGGTCTGTAAAAATCTTATAAAAGCAGTTAGTACGTTGTTGTTCCTACGGTGTTCGCCAACGTTGTTATATTGTAATTTGATATATCTTCAAAGAGTGAGGTATGCACAAATCACTTTTTAGCAAATGTACGAATTATTTTTAAAAAATTACAGCAATGTCGTTCGCGGAAAGTTATGAAATGAAAAGAACACTTTCTATTCGGAAATTGGAAGCTATTTTAGAAGATATGTCTGATGTGGAAGATGGTGAAACAGACGCAGTGTATATTCCACCGCCGGTTGATACTCTTACAGCTGAAGAGGATATTTATGATACTCTTCTTATAGAGCAGCAAGGTATAGGAGATACTGCCGGTACATTCGAAATAAATTCAACTAAAGAAACTGAAGGTACCAGTAGAAAGGAAAAAGCAAAGCTGAAGACGAAGCAATATGTTCCCTGTTGGTCAAAGACCGAACCGCAATACTCTTCGGCGTCATCGTCCACCAAAGCTTTAAAAAAAGAAGAAATAAGTCGTCTGATAGGAGGGAATACACCTCAGAGATATAATTTTTCGTCGAAGATATTTTGAATCATAGTTGAGTTCAGTACAGAATATGGGAAACAAAATAACCCACATGATTTTACATTGTCAGAAGCTAAACTGAAGCAATTCTTAGGAATTTTAATACTTATGGGTTAGCATACTACTCTTCCTGCCACTGACATGTACTGGTCTAAGGATTTTGTTAAAGGTATCGACATAGTTAGAAAAAGTATGAGTGGGAATATGGTCAGAGCTATCAAATGAAACTTGCACTTCGCAGATAATAACAAAAGCGATAAATTTGCCAAACTAACACCGGTTTTTGATATAATGAACAAAAAATATCTACAGTTTGATATACTTTAGTATAATTTGTCAAATGGTTCCATATTTTGACAGACATTCTGCCAAAATGTTTATAAAAGAAAAGCCCAGTTCGGTTCGGCTTTAAAATTTGGTGGCTTTGTAGTTTTATATATACAAAAAATTAACGTATACAAAAGTTTCGTTTTCGAAACATTATTTTATAGTATTTTGGAAATATCATATTTAATTATTTTATACAAAAGATTATTTAGATATAGTTTTCTAATAAATATACCTCAAAATTTGTAGTTATTTTCATCCTTGGCCATTAATGGGTTAAAGAGAAACAAAATTGGTTATAACCACAAAACAAAGGAAAATAAGTACGAACTCACGAGTGTCATAGTTTGCTTTGGTGTAAGTTAAACACTTTTAAGGCCTTTTTTGTAACTTTAATATAAAACGATATCATATTTTTTGCCACTTGCAACTTGTGTAGTCAATGATTTCACTTTACAATTTGTGCACACTTTTTGTAAATTAAATTTACATACATTCATTGACGTAAGAAAAAATATATACATACTATGTTATAATTCAACTTAAATAACATTCTGGAAGCTCCCTTGTTTATATAAATTTACTATTCAATGCGGGTTTTCTCCTAATTTTTTTTTTATAATTTTCTGGAATTCAGTGGCAACCTGCTATTTTTACGATTTATTCCATTATTTCCTTCGAAAGAAAGTGGCGGTCTTAGCAAAATTAATGCTTCCATATTTTGCATTGATATTTTCGGACACTCTAATTTTATACTATACAGATAAGATTAATCTTTCTCAATACGTGAGTCGTCAATTTCCAAATCTTGCTAAATCTGGTTTAACAATTTCTATATCAATAAACGCACTGTTCGGATTACTCCTCCCGCGCAAAGTATTAATTAATCCGAGACACGAGTTTCGGGAATATGTGGATTCGCATCGTTAAACCCATCGTATAACCGAATGAGCGAAAATATAACTATATTAAAAAAAAGTATTACTTTTATCTTTTTCCTCTTTCCCTCTATCCATCCTTAACATATTTATAATCTTCCACACCCTCAAAGGCAGGACCACCCCGAGCGTTCCTAAATGTGTGTTGTAAAAATCCATCAAACCTGACCCGACCAAGGGCGTTTCCTCTCTACTAAGAATGTCTTTATTCTTTTTAATCAAAATAATCTGGGGGATAAGCAAGGAAATGCATTTCTGCTCCATAGGCGAATAATTGTTTGTTGTATGTGAAGGTATAAGTCGACCATCATTTCTTGTTTACAACAATTAAGAATACTTAATGAGAAATGTTTGTTTATTTAGGAATAATTTGCAAAATTAATAATTTTTTACAAAACTTAAAACAATAACAATCAACAACATATGACAATGAGTGCAATGTCAGTACCCCGTGGGACCTCCGGGAGTGTTGACTACCTTTCTGCTCCTGTTTGGCATACTCATATGTAAGTGGTCTAGCTCTTGTTGATCGATGGCATTCCACTGTTCTAGAAGACACTGATACAATTGTTGCTTTGTTCCAAAGACTAGATTTTGACGCAATATGCTTCTTTGCAGCAAATCCCATACGTGCTCTGTGGGATTTAAATCAGGTGATTGCGGTGGCCTTTTAAAAACATTAATTTCGTGGTTTTGAAGAAATGCACGAATGCGGACGCGCATTGTCGTGCATGGGTTGAAAATTTTCACCCCTTCTTGCAGCATATGGTAGCACAACGTTTTGAAGGATAATGTCCCGATAGTCAATGGCGTTTAAATACCGATCCAAGAGAACGAGGGCAGTTTTCCACCAACAGATATTCTACCCCATACCATTACACTACCTCCTTAGAGGCTATGAGCAGTTTGCGATGTAGCTCGTTCTTCTTGTATCTGGCCGCAAACCAAACCGGGATTCGTCAGAAAACAAGATGCACACTTTTGTTGATCCCAATTTAAATGTTGCTGCGCCCATTCTAATCTTCTTCACGAGTAAGCAGAGACTCTCAGAGGACGATGGGCATTAAGACCATCTGCATGGAGTTTATTCCTCACCGTTTGATCGCTTCTTAACACATCATGAGTGTCGTAAAGTCAAATCACTAATTCTATCGCCGTAATGTTGCACAAAGTCTCAAGTATCTGTCATGAATTGCTCTTGTACGTCCTGTATGACATTCACGCGCATCATTGGTTTGCTGATATCTCAACCACAATCGATTGATGGTACTTTTTGACGTGTTGAGGGCTTCTGCTACGGCCCTTTGAGTTAAACCACTTTGAAGCATTCCAAATGCTGTTAATGGTATATCACGGCGTAAATTATGTCTCTTCATCCTCAATGAATGCTAAAGAAACTGTGAAAGAAAATTGATCGCAAAAATCCCAGGATGACAAATAAACAAATCTTACATTTTTTTAAACTTCCACTGATTGTACAGTTAATAAGACCTCATTGTCACTTAAACTATCGAGACACCAGCAGCTAACTGTATTGACGTTTAAAATAACATTACAAATCTTTGGTTATATATATATAAAATGAAAATGAAGAAAATACACATACAAAGCGGCATTTTTACGAAGTGATTCGACCAATTTTATTGGTATATGCTACATGTGTTAAATATATGTTGTATATACATAAATATATGAAATATTTCATTATTACATGAATATTCACATTAAACAGAAAATTTGCGAATTACATATACATGGATTAACATTGGCCTTGCCTCGTGCTACCGACTTATCCCGAAAAGCTATATAATATTTAGGCCACTGGGTTTGATTTAGAAACAATTATGTCAAGTATTACATGATTATGTATAATCATATTATTTTATGGATTAGGTGTTAATTAAGTCAAAGCATATGCTTAAGGCTTTTGGTTAATATTAAAATATACTTAAAATTACGTGATGTAGAGAGTTTTATTCCGAAACTCATTGAAATTTCCAAACTGAAGACTGCCTGAAGCAAAAAAAAAAACGAATAGTAAAAGAGTTCGTAACAATAACTTGCAATACCTTAAAATATTTTCATGTATGCTTATTATAAAATATTACACATTACATATATTTTTTAAATAGGCAAATACTTCAATCAATTTTTTTTGGGAGATCAAGTTACATCAATAGGTATTTGGGAACAATGGCTTCTATATGAAAAAACTGTTTCAAACAAACATTTTAGGTTGTGAATGATGGACGAAACAGTTCATCTACTTATTTGCTATTGGTTTTACAGAAGAAAGCAATCAGAATAATTAAACATTAACGATAGGGAGTCCACAGACCGTTTCTTAAACGATTACAAATTTTCAATCACAAACCAATATATTTTACAATGTCTGATCTATTACAGAAGTAACTTGAACTCTTATTATCCCCAAACGGCCCAAACAATATCCTAATCCACCCTTTAAACTTGACAAAAACTTCATTTAGATACTATATAAAACTATATAATTTACTTCCAAATAAATAGAAAGAGCTTAATGATGTCATGTTCCAAAAAGTAATTAAAACTTAATAGATAATCCTTATTATGGGATACATGAATTTATTTGAAATATAACTATCGTGGTGGCAGAATAGTCTGTGTCCCCTGCGGAGGGCCTGTACCTTTTTATCTGGTCTTGGTAATAAATGTTATATACAGGGGCTTATTAAGAAAAAACGAGTCTGTGCGCCTTTATTTATAGATCGATTTTAATAATTGAAACGGAAAATGAAATAGCTGGATATAGGGAATACACAACTCATTTGATTGTGTAGGTAACAGACATCCTCACGCACAGACATCGGTGTATGACGGAGGAATGCCTGTTTCCCGTTCAGTACGCCCAATCGTCAATTTCACGTTAGAATGACTCTTTCGTAAAACTTCAGTCACATCTAACTTCCAGCAGTGGATTTATGGCGTTCTGGGCAACGGGATCTACAATAACATTGTTCATTTAAAAAGCTACAGTTCCTATTTTATAACGATGCAATACCAATAGAATAATATGTTGTTAGTCAGTCATCGTGCGAAAAGGTAGATAAAAGTAAGAAAGTGAACGCAAAGTAATTATTGTTTGATATAGATATTAAAAACATAATCAGGTAATAAAATTAAAACCATTTCATTTACTTTTAAAACTACACTATAATGCTTGCTTCGAAAATAAACGAATTCAGCTGAATTAGAAATAAGCAGTATGCGGACTTCCAGTAATGAAATACATAACTAAACTTGTTCATTTTGTTATAGGCATAATACAAATATGAATTTCACTCCGTTTGGAGTTGGGGTTCCCCTATCAGCTGCTTTACCGGTGGCTACCCAATTTACTGCGGGTAAAATTACGCAAAGCGTGACGACCCCAAATGGACAAGTGGTCGGTGTTCTTCAGGGTGGAGAAAATGGAGTCCATTATATTAGGCCGATAGACGCAAATGCTTTTACAAATCAGGCCCAAGCGGGCCAGCAGACACAGACACTTATTACACTGCCCATAACTATGCCCGGTGCTAAACCTGGTGATCCACAACAGACTGTCCAGATCCAAGTGGTGAATCCGGCTCCGCAAGTTCCGACCAGCCAAGCGCAATCACCAAAATATCAAATATCACAAATTCCATTGCAGGCATTCAGCCAAGGTGCAACGGTTCTCACTGTTGCTTATAATTCAAATCAGGAAGGCATACAAATTGTAAGTAACATTTTTCTTCCCATAATGACATATTACTTTATTGCTTTGTTATAAATAGTCGAAATTACAACTTTCCATTTTATTATGTTTTATAATTGCACTTCATACGAATAGCCTCGACGCACCTGCAGCTTTTATGGCTATTAATTAAATTGGGAATTTACAAACGAAATCAGCTGTTTTGTTTGTGGTTATGTACATACATCATAGTATTTGTATTTGAATGAAGGTATTACGGCAAAAAAATAGTAAAAACGATAAGGTGGTAATTGGAATTACAATTAGCCTGCTAAATAACTATCAAACAACATTAAACGACTTTAGTAAACAGAAACACAAAACACATGTAAGTAACATACATATTATATGTATTCACATTATAAAAGTGAGCACGTAAAGGTTGGAATAAATTCATTTAAGATTCAGGTGTTTTTTTCTCGAAGAAACGTTCGGACCTGTCGATTTTTGGTTTTAGTTGCCGTTTCTCTGATGATTATTTCATGTACACAGGATGACCTAAAAACATGTTATAAAAGCTCACATATTTTTTTAAATAAACACCTTTTTATTTCATTTTTAAATTCTACGTCAAATGCTGAACATATTTTATGTATCATGTCCTATACCTGAATTCAACTGTTTTCGAGAAAAAATGTACAAGCCTAAAAGATTCAAGTAAACTTAAATTATGTAAATAAAACCTTGAATTGAGTCATACAGTTGACTCATATCTTAAGTGACTTTGTCTTAGCAAAACTAATTACGCTAAGTTTTTTTTAAATAGTACGTCTTAATGAAAGAGTGCGAATAGAAATACTGATGATGATTGGTTATAGGGACAGGAAATATTTAATCTCAAGTATCCTCACAGAGAGCCAATATGTCAATCTACTGTCAACAAGATAGAAAAAAAAAATATCGTGATTTAGGTCACGTCAGGGATAATTATACGAAAGGGCGGTTTAAAATATCAGAAGGTAAACAGCTAAATGTGTTACTGGCTCAACTTCCTCAACGATGGATTGGTCGCCGGGGTCCAATTGAATGGCCGGCCGGATCTCAAGATTTGCGCCCTTCAGATTGTTTTCTCTGCGGTTATCTTAAGTGTAATGTCTACGTTAACCGACCGAACAACATCGAAGACTTAAAGAATAGGATAAGATACGAAATGAGATTGATAGAACCTAACGTAGTTAATAACGTTTTGCAGGAATTTCAATATCGTCTCGGATACTGCCGGGAAGTTGGTGGTCAGTTCCAACATTTGATAAAATAATTTTTATTTTTTATTGCGTTTTACTATTTTTTCTAAATAAATAATAATGTGTTGATGTTACAAGTTACAGTGCATTTTTTACCCAAAATAGTTGAATTCAGGTATAGGACATGATACATAAAATATGTTCAGAATTTGACGTAGAATTTAAAAATGAAATTAAAAAAAGGTGGGGCTGTCGTAACATGTTTGTGGGTCATCTTGTATACATGAAATAATCATTAGAAAAACGGCAACTAAAATCAAAAATCGGGGGTCCGATCGTTTCATTCAGAAAAAAAAACACCTGAATTTTAAATGAATTTATTGCATTTCCTACGTGCTTACTGTATATAGTGAAATGGCCGAACACAGACAGAATGTTCATTTTTAGGTGCAGTTTGCTGTCGTTTGTTTAACATTTAGTATGCTCTAACATTTAGTATGTTTTTAATAATGTAATCAAAATATAATTTTATAACCTCTTGAAAACTCATGGTGTAAATCTACACAATACAAAGATTGGAACCTCAAAAAATTCGGGAACTGTCAGTTACAAACGCGGTATGTTTAAATTCATTTTAATGGGTTGCCGGCGATTGCCTGTTTCAAACGCCATCGCTGTTTCTAATTACCATTAATTGAGATGGTCGCGGTAAATTGCCAATTTACGTTTAACGGCCAAACTTGTCCGTGTGTCGAAAGATAAGACTCAAGTTGATTCTATATATACTTTTGCATGTATGTACCACACTTATTCCTCTATGATCTGATAGTTAGACGGGCAAAATGGTATCCCTGAAGGTATGACAGTCGTGGCAGCTCTACAACCGCAAGATATACAATTAATCCAAACACACCAGCACGAAAATGATAAAAGTGGTAAGGAATTGTCCGTCACGCCCGTCGCCCTCATCAAAAGCGAAAACGGTAAAGACGAAAATTCTGAGGCTACGTCCGTTACCATTCCCTATATTCAGACTTCAACGGCAGTTCAAGAATACTTGCAAAGGATGCAGAACAACACGTTACCTCTCAGCCTGCATCAGTTCCTTAAATTTAACAACACGGACGTCAAAAGGGAACAATTAACGGAGGATGGAGTTATAGAAGGTGTGGACGGCCAAGTCGAAGCGGGAGAACCGGAGTTGATAATGAACGATATAGTCGAAGATATGGAAGCTGAGGAGAACCCCGAGGATCACGAGAAAAGTAAGAAAAAGAAAAAATACAAGAAGAAACCGCCAAAACCGAAAAAGCCTAAACCGGGACAGGTACGTTCCAACGTTAGCTGTAAATATATAAAATTTAGTTCATTAATTAATTTTAATTTTTTTTGATATTTGCAGGTACACATAGCTACAGCCTTAGACGGAACGACATTATTTTGCTGTCCAGAGTGTCATATGGCTTATCCGGAGAAAGAGCTCCTCGAGCAACATCTAATAGGTCACAAAATAGAACGTCGTTTTATTTGTGACATTTGTGGTGCCGGCCTGAAAAGGAAAGAGCACTTGGAGAGGCATAAATTAGGTCACAATCCCGAACGACCCTATGTGTGTTCGGTCTGTATGAAGGGTTTTAAGAGGAAAGAACATTTGAATCTACATTTTGTGATACACTCCGGCGAAAAGACGGAAATTTGTGAAGAGTGTGGAAAAGGCTTCTACCGAAAAGATCACCTTCGAAAACATTCGCGATCGCACGTGGCCAGAAGAGCGAAAGAGCAGCAACAACAACAGCAGCAGCAGCAAAATTTATTAAATAAAGAAGCAACTGTTACCATACAGGTTAGTAATTTTTTTAGTTCTTACAGTTTCTTTAGCACTGTGACTGTGTTAAAATCGTATTAAAAGGCGCCCTTTTATTCGAATGATACTGTAGACTGTTTAAATAAGGATGAAAATAGCATCATAAGTTCTAAGATTAAATTTCTGTTTCTTGGTAAAAACAAATCTAACAATTGCACTACTAAAATAGGAAGGATGATAAAAAATTAAATTCATTGATATAAAATGCATAATACATCGCTGTATTGCATCCCAAGAACTCGCAATGTTTATATATAATCAAACATAGCCACAACATAACCTCTTTATTTCTATGCGGCGTCGTGTATTTTTTCATTTCAGTTTTGGTCTCATCTGTTTCCTTTATATCTCATCCAGAATTGCAAGGACTGTGGGCTGGTATCACTAATACGCAGTATCGGGAAATTCACACTACACAAATTGATTTCCCGATACTGCGTATTACTCTATATCTCATATTTGTGTCTTTTTTAAGACTATTAGCACATAAAATATAATGGGAAAGGTAAAACAGTGTCAATATACTTTGTATTTATAATAAATGTACAATATACAGAACCTGCCATTTCTTTTTGTTACGACACAAGTAATTCTTTAATAACATATTAAACACCAGTTTACTCAAAAAATTATATTCTGTTGAGCCGATTACACTTCAATATTTTAATTTTGCACCTACGCCATCTTATACATTATTATTTATTTGCTCCTCCTTAAAATAAAAATCAGATTTCGATGGACAGTAAAAACATAAAATGAATGTTTACCTTTCCGAAATAGGTTACAAAGTCATAGCTGGATGGAAATAACTATTTTTCTGTTTTCCAGTGTAAAACCGGCTTTGCACGTGCACGATGCATAATCATCACGTGATCACTCTATCTGTTCGGTGAACAAAGTATAGATGCATCAGAAAGTTAAATTGGTAGTTTTTTTTTTGTAACATGCGTTATCGTTTAGTCTACCAACTTGTTTGCTTTCCGTATTACGGCCGAATCAAATATACGGAACGTTATTTCCATGGGCAATTTAATTTAGCAGAGACTTAACTAGTTTTTGAAATTCATATCTAAAAATGGAATTGTATTTTTTCTAATGAAATTGAAATGAAATGTTATAGAGGAGCAACTTAATTAGGTACGTATTGTTTCAAATAATACAGGGAATGTTTTTCAGGTGCCTTCATCGCAACTACAAATACCTTTGCAAATCCAGGTACCCCAACACCACATACAAATGTCTACGAATACGGAAGAAGAAGGTGCTCAAGTGAGTACGGTGGTACTTCCAGCTGCCTCGGAAGGGCTTACAATAATACCACATTAGGTTCCGATGTTTTTTTCTCTTGACGAGACCTTAAACCCTCTAATGTGACCTGCTACATTAAAAGAAAATAAAGGAATATGAATACTAAAATGAACGCAAAGAATATATTAGAGTATCAAACAATAAGAAGGAACACTTGAATATAGATATATATACATATTTATGTTGGTTCGTCAATGTTTATAAAAAAGTATATAAAAAAATGTACATATATATATATATATAAATAAATAATATATTACGCTGTATATTTGAAAATAAGGATAATATTTAATATAACTTTATATGAAAGGTGGATATCGTTTATAAATATAGTATGTATATTTCATCTCCTTTTTTAAAAATGTACATATATCAAGTAAATATAAAAAAAAATATTTTTGTCCTAAAAAAATACAGTTCTGTTTTTGCAAGACCATTTTTTGCTTTTTTCTGTTAAAAATAGACAATTATATGTCATAATAGTGACTTAAATGAAGTGATACAACTTTTTCTGTTTTATATACTTGTTGTTATATGAAGGTGATAAAATTCTTAATTAAGACAGCGTTTTATGCTCCATTTGAATTTTTTGAATATTTGTCCCTTTTTTTATATTATTCAAATGTTTAAAGTGTGAGTACTTTATTGTGAAAATATGAGCATTTTCGAGGGCGGGTTGTACCAACGATAGTTAACCTTGGGCTCTACCGAATAGTTAGTTGACTATCAGTCAAAATCGGTTGGTAGTAATGCAATTACTAGAAAAAGCAGGTACATAGTAGAAAATGAACGTGAAACATCTAAATACAGAGTTAGGACAATACAATGTCAGGAGTATTCTATCTGTTTTGCTCATTTATTTATGGGACATAGAAATAATATATAAAACCAACAATTATATTATTGAACAATACCTTGTCGTTTATTCAATGTCGCTCGTAATCCAAATGTATATAAAATATGATTTATGAGAATTATATTCATTTTATTTTAATAAAAAAAAAAGATTTGATGATTGCCTCGATAAAATTAACCGACATTATTATGCTTAACAATTGTTGAAAATATTCTCAAACTAAAATGCAACGTACACCATCATCTATATTGTGTTCAAAATAAATATCAAGTGCTGTCCCTACTTCTTCATTGAGACCAGCATATCACTAGCAAATGATCCGCAAGCAAGAAACCGTACTGTTATACATTTCAGAAGTGGCCAACGCATGATTAGTACAATTATAAAACGTATATATCAATCCTAATTTAATTTTTGTTTTATATCCAGCTTTCAGTCCATATATCTTCAAAAATTTTATTGATTATGTCTTACAACTGGTTTCGATTACCTAAAGCTATATCTAAATCCATTATCACTCCATATTTCAAACGGATTAGATCTTCCTTTGTAAACTTTGAGCTGCATTGCAATGTCAACTACATTTAAAAATCCTCGTCGCCTGATATTTCTCCTAACATTAGGAGAATCTTGCCGGTTGAGTATAATCAAATCGAGTTAGGATCTAGTGTATTGTTTGCTATGTACCTAATATGAAGAACTTGTGTGCTTGTGCACCTAAACCCACATTGGGGGTTGGGTTGCGCAGTGCAGTTTGAGAATTTGTGGATGGATGTTTCATCATGTTCCCCACAAAACCTACATTCGACTGTTATTCAAAGCCTACTCAGATGTCATTTCTGTTTACAGTGGCCTGCTAGGATCCCTGTCAATATACGAATATTATTCTTACTTAGGTTGATGCATTCTGTAAATCCCTTCTGGTTATGGGTGAGTTTTTTAGCTTGCTTCATTCCCTGGAGTTTCTCCCAGTATTTGGATTTTCTCTGCTCTTCTTCACTTTTAAGTTTCTCCAGTATTGTACTACTACTTATCCCGCGCAAGGGTTCAGGCCCTACAAATGGTATTCCAGCGCCTTTCCTAGCGAACCGATGTTAGATAGAGACGTTGTTCCACAGACAAAGACATATAGTCCACACTGGCGAGTGTAGCATCATTTTCTACCTCGTAGTAAATACGATAACGTAACCCTAAGTTGGTACAACGTAATGTATTCGTTGAACCGAGGTTCACGCTAAACTAGCGGTGAACTTGGTATAACCGGCCCTGAGTCTTGAAACGCATTTTCAAATAACAATAAGTAACTTGAAATTGACAAATGGTGATATAAATGGTCTCTCTTTTGTAATCCAAGAATAGTTATTGCAATATATTTGCCTTATTGATGTATAATATGTATTCGCCGTATTAAAGGGTTATATATGTGGCTAGTAAATTAAAAACAGTTCCGCTGAAGTACCATAGTTTTTCTGAACGTTGTTAATATTAAAAATAATTCAATAAGATTCAATATTTGTAATTATAATATTTTCCCACTTCAATAAAAACACGAAAAATGATAGGATCCAACTTGTTTTGCAAATAAATCTTCGTTTTGTGTGGACGCGTGAGTCATTGAAACTTTAGCTAAACTAAATGTAATAGCTTTTAAATTAGGATTCCTATATGCGATTACCAAGAATGTCAAGTAATTTTCACATTACTAAAATGAAGATTATGAAAAGTTAGAAGAGTAAAGGAACGCGAAAATTTAGCGGAACACATAGAATTTCGAATTTCGTACAAATTAATTTGAAGAACGTGAGATTTCAATAAAGAAATGGAAGAAGCGCCCGTTATAATTTTGATACCCATATATATAACCCATATAAGGTTACTTTTTAGGCAAATGTATTTTATTTCATCAAAACTACAGAAAAATGTTGCATTAGAGTAACAAAAAAATATTCCAAATGGTACAGAATCGTGTGTTTATCGTTTAGATAAATTCCGTATTGTAGGAGCGCATATGTTCGGAGGTAATATGTGGTTGTTGCAATATACTACATTTTCTGTTCACAAGAAAAACATTTTGAATCAACTATTATTACTAGTGGGTATGTAAAAACTGGCATTCTGTAATTATCCTAAAAGGTCGACAAAAATAATTTTAAAAATGATACACATGAAGCACGTAACAAGACAAAGCTTGATGCTCCGGTGTTCTTATCTTATCTGTTACCTGTTTATTGTTCCAATTTAATGCCACGTATATAGAACAGAGAACTTGTTCTTTGTTTCGAGTGTTAATGTCTTATGGAAAATTGTTGAAGATGCTTAGAAATATGATATGCATTTTTAAGAAGATAATTATTTTGATTTAAAATTGGTTTCCTTTCCATTATTTACTAACTCAGTACTCTACCGCCTTCTAGTAGTAATAGCAATAAAAATTATACTAATTTGGCTATATCACTGTATTAGAACAAACCACTCAGATCCTCAAAATACTGAATGGGGTGATATGGCAAAACATGATTAATTTTATATAAAGTTTTTTTTGTTGTTGTTGACTTCAGTCATATGGGCTCCTATACATATATATGTATTCATTTATTTAATTGTTATCAGTAATAGTAACACAGTATCACTGTCTTACTGGTGTATACTAAAAATAGTTTTTATTCTACAAAATGTTTTAATTTATATGCAGTAATGGTTTTGGGTCTCTGTTATTACAATTATCGTTTTAAATTTAATCCTGTTCAGGTGCACGCGGCTAAATTTATGCACAGATTATTAGTTTTATAATTCTCAACTGTTAGAGCTAATAATTTATGGACAGGTGAATTAACACATCTCTTTTAGTTTTAGGTAAATATTAAAACCTTAACTTAATTCTTATTTGAGTTATCAATACTTTATATGTATATGTAATATAATTTATATAATAATTTTTTTTATGATTCATATTTTAAGTTGAAAAATAAAATTATGGTCCTTCTCTTTAATTGCATATTACCTGACAACGAAGTCTGTGTGTAATTTCGCACTGGTATGTCTGTTATTTTGATAAAATCTTGGCAGGTTGCCCGCTTTTATTCCTTCTTTAAATTTGACAGTCTAATGCAACTACAACAGTTGCTCAAATATTGAAAATTTATACATACATATATGTGAATTATTGCTATTGTTGCTTCTGGAGCATTTCATTTTTCTATTTTCAAATTTTCATCATTATTATTTATTTTAAGGAAGCGTTTTTCAAGTATGTAAGACTTTTATACAATGTTAATAAGTTTATTTTCTTTACATATATATACATACACAAATAAAAAGTTTTTTAAAAAATATACTGTTTTGTATTCAATTACCAAAACTGTGGATCGCAGTATATCTTGCTTTTTTTAAATAAATAATGTACTTATTGCAAAAGAAGCTAATTTTGCGCTGCGTGTCAGGAGCGTAGCTATGGCGCGATCCGAAAACGTGCTCGGTTTTCGGTAATGATTTGGGCTTCGATAGGGATGAACAGCGGTAAGTATTTTTGATGGGTGGGCAGCAGTAGGCACAAACAACATTTATTATCATTTTTAAAAATAAATGAAAAAATAATTACACTGAAGTCCAAAAATTTTCATTTTCTTAAATTTGAGTGGCCAGTGTCTACCCTGCCACGC
Organism: Osmoderma eremita; assembly: GCA_031763485.1. Classification (NCBI taxonomy): domain Eukaryota; kingdom Metazoa; phylum Arthropoda; class Insecta; order Coleoptera; family Scarabaeidae; genus Osmoderma; species Osmoderma eremita. Next base: position 1,727 of record JARFOC010057574.1, on the reverse strand, counting down.
CCGACCAGCCGCCGCTGGGAATGGATGTATTCCTTCGGATGTGTAGACTTGTTACCGACTGTTGCATGTATCAATAACAATGGCGCAGTTAGGTAGTTCGAGAAAACGATCATTGTCGGACCAAAGAAATAAGAATAAATGAATATCAGGATTTAAGTTACAATTGCCCAAAATAATTCTAATGTGGTGGACGAACACTGACGGTAAACAACGATCTTATCCGGTTTGTGACATCGCGAAAGCCGCTCAAAACAGTAAGTGTTCCACCAAGTTTTATAAATTACAACTTACTATTTGTCTTATGTACTATCAGCGCTAACCATATGTCGTGCGTCTGACGGGAGTGTAGCCGACCGGTTCACGTTTTATAAGTAATGTCATAGTTGAATGTGAAGCGGTCAGTTACACTCCTGTCAGAGGCACGACATTATGGTTGAAGCTAACTGTACCTACTATGAAGCGCACAGCTCATTTCCGTTACTTTACTTATTACGATAGATATGAAAATTAACTATACTTCATTGGCGTTAGGAATACAGTAGTGAGTACGTAACCAGACAGGATCAAGAAGAATATATCCAGAAATAGCAGCAAATTTAAAATTATTTCAATAGCCTATTAAAATAATAGTCAACTTTGTGAAAGATTAAAAACTAAGGCCGGTTTGACACGACGCATAATTTCGTACATGATTCTGTTCATTTTTCTGTACCAGATTTCATGTATCCTTTTCTGTTCAGAATTTCCAGGCAGCCTGGGCATATTTTATTATGCCAGATGTTTTTTTCAATTCAGTCACGTTTTCCGTATTATAGTAAATCGTTCTTTATTGCTATCATATTGTCATTCGGGCTCTCGTAATACGTTTTTCGAAACTGTCTGCGCAACTTGTTCTGAACAGAACTATGTTTGAAAGTGGAACATGTTCTATTTAAAAAGCTGAACGGCAGAATGCTTTTTGTACATTTTGTGTGTGATACGGTACGTAAAAATCGTGTAATGAATCGTAAAATGAACAGAATTATGTATGAAATTATGTATCATGTCCAAAAGGCCTTAAGTAACAAAATTGTTAAGGACTGTTACGTCGAAAAACATATTTTAATTCAATCATAAAGAAAATTGTGTGTACGGAGCCGACCAGAAGTTGACGGATATGTGCGACGAAAGCCGGGTGTATACCAGTGCGCCGTCCGTTCTAGAACTGTGACGAGATATGCGCGTGTGTGTGGTATTCAATACGATGATCAAAGATAACAACGGTTGTCGGCCACAAACCGTTTCGTACCGAGAACAGTAGATAGGCTAAAACCACCGGCCGCCTACCTGCCTGCTACCGCACCAGTGCACAAACCTCGTTGCCAGCCAGGAGCGCATATATAATAGGCTGGGTAGTCAGAGGAAAAGCACAAGCATGCGGATTCTGCACTTCGCTAAAAAGCGGCAATGATCGCACCTAGGCAGCAAATTCCAATGCACCACCCCACAACGGGTGTAGGATGATACGAAGTAGAGATGTGTCATTCCGGTACAAAAGAACGAATCCGAACATGGAACTAAAAAGAGTGACTCCGCAGTTTGCATCGATATCGGTCCGACTCCCGTGTCCGGACACGAATGTGTACTGTATATCTACATTCTATACTCATATTTTTATTGGTTAATTTGTAATGAAACAGCACTGTATGATTTGTGTATTGAAACACATTTAATCTTTCAAAGTTAAG
>JARFOC010057544.1:0-18770 GCA_031763485.1 Osmoderma eremita | reverse complement strand
TAGCTTTAATTCTCTCATCTCTGTACTTTTCTCTGTCTTCCTCTTTATCTGTACTTATCCATTTCATTCTAGTTTTTTTTTTATTTTCTCTCTTTTTTAATAGGTTTAAATACATCCCTGGTGCCTATGTACGTATCCGAAATAGCGCCGTTGAATCTTCGCGGCGGCCTCGGCACGGTCAATCAGCTCGCGGTGACCGTCGGCCTGCTCCTATCACAAGTGCTCGGAATCGAGCAGATTCTAGGCACGAACGACGGATGGCCCCTCTTGCTAGGCCTGGCCGTTTGTCCGGCCCTCCTCCAGCTCATACTACTGCCAATTTGTCCGGAGAGTCCCAGATACCTGCTGATCACGAAACAGTGGGAAGAGGAGGCGCGGAAGGCCCTAAGGAGGTTGCGCGCCAGCAATCAGGTCGAAGAGGACATCGAAGAGATGCGAGCCGAACAGCGCGCCCAACAGTCGGAGTCGTCGATCAGTATGATGGAGCTGATGTGTTCGCCGACGCTGAGGATGCCCCTGATGATCGGTATAGTGATGCAATTGTCGCAACAGTTGTCGGGTATCAACGCGGTAAGTTGAAATTGAAATGTACTTAAAGCTTTTCGATAAAAATAGACAAGCGGTAATCGCCTTTGTGATAACGCAAATAACTCTATAGACAGACAAACACTTTTCAATACACTAAAAAATATCAAAACAGACACAAAATTAAGAGAATTAACAACATTAACTGACACCATTTCAAAAGCTAAGTTTCCATACCAAAAGTCTGAGGCTTTATTAAAACAGAACTCCAGCAAGGAGATGGACTTTCCCACTATTGTTCAATCTTGTGCTAGAAAAAAGTAATCAGGACCTGAGAAATAAGGAAGTCAAAAGTAATAACCATTGACAGACTGCTCAAAAATAAAATTTATCAAACCATAGGCAGGAAGGTATTCATGGACCAAAATCAAAACCAGACTACAAATCTCGTATGAAGAAGCCCAGTATCTGGATGGATCCTCCCGATAAGTTTCTCGGGTGAATACCTTCAAATAATTGATTGGGAGAAATTACTCAACCTTCAGGACTAAATAGTAAAGCAAACAAAGAAACTCTTTTCAAACTTCTACAGCACGGGAATCAAATCTGAACCTATAAAGCATACTAAAATTCATGAAAAGGAGATTGATTTTATGAGCATATCTTCAAAATGAACAATAGAATGATCAACGGAATTCTCAACCCTGCTGTTTAAAGTCAACAACGACTGACTAATTAACGTCTCGAGAGATTTCCAAAAAAACTTCTTCTTTCTTCTTCTTCCTTTCTACACTTGGTAGGTAGGCATTTCTTCCAACGTTTATATGGCCTGCCCTGATTTCTTTTCCCAACAGGGTCATTTATTTCGGCACTTTTCACCAGTCTATCATGGCCCATTCTGCTTACGAATTTGTTCCAACATTTTCTTCGTTTTCTTATCCATTTACCCACGTCCTGTATTCCGCTTTGTAGCCGTAGGTTTTCGCTTCTGATTCTGTCAAGCAGTGTTTTCCCATTTATGCTCGTTGTGTAGCAGAAATGAAAATATCATTTCTACTGATCGCGTCATTGCCTGTGTCTTGGAGGTACCTGGTCTTTTTTTTCCGCAGCGTATGTCATTATGGGTCTTATTGCTGATTTACTCTCATTTTACTTTCCGTTCTAAGGTATTTGTTCCTCCATACAATGTCTCTTGAGCAGTCTGAAATTCGGGATGCTTTCATTATTTGTTCCCGGATTTCACCATCTAGATTTCCAGAGCTTGTTATATCAGCGCCCAAATATTTAAACTGATTTACTTGTTGGATCATCTTATGATCAACCTCCACCTTGCGTCTTACCGGTTCTTTAGGTGTTATTAGACATTCGGTATTTTCAGTGTTAATAGTCACATTCAGTTGTTTTGTTGATTGATTAAAGGAGTGAAGTTATCTTTGCAAGTTGTCTTCGGAGTTAGCGAGACAGCATTGAAGTAAGTATTGCCCATTTTGTAGCCTGTTGTTTTAGGTAGTTTTCCGATTATTTTGTCCATAATCGTATTGAATATGAATGGGCTGAGTGAGTCGCCTGTAGTAACTGCTGGTTGGATTGAGTAGCTCAGTAACTGCCTCTGCCGGTTCCAAACCCGGATAAACAAGGCGAGTTCTCAGAGCAGGTTAGCTTCCTATCTTGGGAAAAAGGGTAACTTAGCTCACAGAATGAAAGATATGCATCCAAAAAATCAATATCACAAAAAAAATACGACAGATGTACTTTCAGAACATTAATGTGCAATCACTAATTTGGGGACAAGCCCTGACCTGGAATTAACAGAACCTAGACAAACGGACTCAAGAAAGAATTCAGTGAGAATGCGAGATTTTGAGCAAAGAAGAATGCAAAAACGTCAGAGCTACAGAAGTTCAATTCTGTTTCGCTGTTGGGCATTACGATACAAAAGAAATCTTTTCGATTGATGTTTCAGTTACTTCAGCATTAAAGAAAACAATTAAGACCAATTCAAAATTTCTTAACTCCGAGAAAATTAAGCAGCACTGAAACAAAGTGCACCCCCTTCGGATGAAATAACGCACATTCTGATTTATTTGCCTTTAAATTAGTGGTCACTCGATCCCACCGCGTAGATAAAAACTATAGCTTCTAAGATATTGTAAAACTTTTCGTACATTTCATATACATTTTTCTCGGTGGAATATTCGATCGCTTTAACGTTCGATTTTCCACTTTTCAGGTATTTTATTACTCGACGAGCCTCTTCACGAGTTCCGGTCTTTCCGAGGAGAGCGCTAAATTCGCCACGATCGGAATCGGCGCCATAATGACAGGCATGACACTGGTGTCAATTCCGTTGATGGACAGGACGGGCCGGAGGACGCTACATCTCTACGGTCTCGGCGGAATGTTCATATTCTCCATATTTATTACCATTTCGTTTCTGATAAAGGTTTGTCCCGGTACCCCATTCAACAACTTTTACCCGCCAATGTCCGCTAAAGTGCTGAAGTACTTACCGCAATTATTAACTAGGTTCTCAAGCTCTATTCTTCCCATTCTGTGACGCAATTATTTGTACGGAATTAATTGGAAATTGGCTATACACTAATATGATCTTAGTGTGCGACTTGTTTGTAATGCGTAATTGCTGTCACGTGAATAGGACGAAAGCTGGGCTTATTTGCAGGAGATATTGCGAAAATTATTATTATATCAGTGCGAAGTCTTTTTGACAGCATTATTGATATGTGGAATAAATATTGTATGGCGGTTTTTAATCGAGATTTGGTTAACCAAGCAACCAAATATACAACTATTAGTATGCCTGCGTTTTGAATTTTAAAAGAAACACTGTTTATTAAATAACAAAGTTGATATATTGATCTTTGAAAATCGCTATTATTTCGTAAAAGAAAGTAGAATATAACAAGAGTAATTTTTACGACATACATCAACAGTTGATAGTTTAAATCAAGCTGGTAACTTATCGAAGTCAAATTTCGTAAATTGCGAAAATATTACTGGTCACGTAGAATGGGAATTCTGGGTATGTGGTAAGACAAACCCCTAAAACCGCCTGGTAATAGTAAAACCGCACGTGTTTTTAATATTGATTTTTGCAATACCTACATATCTGATGTATGACTGGGTGATTCACCTAAGTAATATTAAAAAATATATGAGGGTGACTTCTAAATTTTGTATCTATCATTTCACTAATTGCATTCTTTTTTTGAATAGGAATACATGACAAAACAATAACCTCTAAAGCTGTAATAATGATTTTAATGACAATATTGTTGATATCTTGCATAACAGTTCCTCAATCTTTAATAGATTTGCTTTGATTACAACGAAGCTTTTACAAGTGTAACAATTACTTTAGAAAATTTAAAGGCTATGGTTGCACACCTACATATTTTGTTAATACGTAATGGAGGAATCCGTATCAGTTTGTTTGATGCATTGTCATATTAGATTTCATTAACTAATCAGGTAACCAAATAAGTTCGTGCGGTTTTGACCTTTTGCCTACGTGTCACCAATTTTTGTCTGCCGGTATTGTAGAACCCTATGGATTTTGGATCAAAAAATTCACGGACTGCATTCATTACATCAGCTCTGGTTTCGAACTGTATGCATCATACAGTTGTCAAGAGGCAAATAAAGATGGTAATCACTCGATGAAGTGTCGGGAGAAGATGGAGAGTGTGGTAACGTTTCCCAGCCAGGCTCAGAAAATGTTTGCCGGGTAACTCTTGCGGTATGAGACCTGGTGTTATCCTGTAAGGATACCACTTTCTTTCCATTGGTCAAAGAAGGCTGTTGCTGGATGTGTACTCGTTGAAGCTGTTCACAATATAAGTTAGCAGTGCTCGTTTGACCCCTTTCCAAAAACTCATAATGGACAATTTCTTTTGTTGTCCACCAAATACACAATAAAATCTTGTTTGCGCGCAAGGAAGCTTTGGGAAGGTGTGGTATCGAATCAGTAGGCGATAACCAATGATACGAACGCTTAGAATTTGAGTACAATATCCGCTTTTCGTCGCAGGTTAACAACCGATCAAGAGTTGGTTTAGTCTCGTTGCATGAAATGCTTGCCCAAGAAATGGTGGGACGACTTAATTTGTTATCATTTGATCATCAAGTGGTATCCATTTGCTTAATTCCACCTCTTTCGTAGCCGATGAAGATGCAAACGAATGGTTTGTTTTTTTATTTTATCTATTTATAGTAATTTATTACCTACAGGTAAAACAGGAAATATACAATGCGCACATCTACGATAAAGGCTTCACATGAACTGCACCAGTTGATCTAGTAATGACTAAACATTAAAATAATTACAAAAATTAATACAAACTAGGAGTGCACTACAACTAATCTTAAAAATAACTACGCGTACCCAGTAATGTAACTTAAACTATCATTATTGATATCGCACACATCAGAAATCTTATTGAAATACTCGCACATCAAAGAAATAAGAGATCTAAGTAGAACATTGGATCGGTGTGAATCACAATAGAAACTAGGGTGAAAACGAGAGTTTAACCTCGGAATATTGAAATTAAACCTGTGTAGAAGCCACGAACGATCAATTCCACCATGAACCAGGCTAAAGAGGAATTTGAGTCCAGTAACAATTCGCCTTACATGTAAAGAACTAAAATTAAAGTTAGTTAAAAGTACAGCATAATCGAAGCCTCTCACTGGATACCTTCCTTCAACCAAATAGTATAAAAATTTCTAGAACTTCCTCTGAACCGACTCGAGTATATTAATATGTGAAGAAAAGCTAGGAAACCAGATAATTATTACATATTCCAACCTAGAGCGAATTAATGAATAGAACATAGTGGTAAGTGTAGTAGTGTTTTGAAAATCTCTGCAATTGCGATAAATGACAGCCTCGAATCAAATAAAACATCCAGATCCCTAGCAAAGTCCGTGGATGCTAAAATAGTGCCATCGATACTGTAGTGAAAAATAATATGATTCACCTCTTCGTATATATCATGGACGTGCATGTGGAGTTGTTCAAAGAAAGCCTACATTTATTGCACCACAAAAGTACGCCATCAATGTCATGCTGGAGATCCTCAGCATCAACTACTGAGTTAATTGAAGCAAATAATTTAATGTCGTTAGCAAACATTAATTTCTCGGATTGAATGTTGGTAGCTAAATCATTGATAAATATTAAAAATAACAAGGGTCCCAAATTAGATCCTTGGGGAATGCCAGATGCTCTAGGCATGTTGTACTGAAATTTTCCTCCACAGTCTATTAAATATCCTCATTGTCAATAATCGTCGGTCTCCCAGAACGTGGTTCATCGGCCAAGCTGAGAACTCCCCAAGGAAATTTTTTGAATCACCTCTGTGTTATTCGATCACTTACGGCATCATTTCCCAATGCGGTATATCTTTTTCGCGCCGCCACTGCAACTTTGGTACCAAAATTGTGCTCATACAGTAAACAAGCTCGAACTAAAGATTTATTCGTTGCCATTTTCAATTATTAAAAACTAGGAATTAAACAAAAAAACAAAATTTGTATGTAAACGATGAAAGAAGAACTCATACTAAAGTAGATGAGAGGCAAGTGCTGTCGATCTACAGCTTTTAAAAAATAGTCATGGCACTCTACTTATTTGGTTACCCGACAAATATGCATATTTGAATTTTTTAGTACTGTACCTGTGTTTAATCACAAAATCTTTAGGTGGACGAACGATAATCTCTCGTCAATATTTTGGTTGCATTCTTGATCTTCCATCTCATGGTGTATCATATTCGAATAATCTTTCCAACTTTGTCGATGTCAAATAATTTATTTGGGAAATGAAATTATTAGATCAATTTACCCCTGATTAAATGAATTCATTCAATATTTGAGTGCTAATACCCGAAGATACCATTCACAGCTGCAACTTGAAGTTGAAAGTTTGCCGTCACCATGGCACATATGACTTTGTAAAATCTTTTAAGTTTTAGGTCACCCTCATATGAGATAATTCCGTTTTACATTTAACTTGTAAATTCTATTATTCTTAAATATGCAGATAACGTATAAGATCTGACCTCAAATGAATTACAATTATGTAATATGAATGGGGGTCCAGTTCTAAATCATTGTATGTATCATGTCTGCGATACTGTCAGACATAATAGAAGAATAAATTATATAAACGGGTTTTTATAATCAAAGACCGGTTTATTTAATTTTTGCAAAGGGGCAAATAAAATTTAAACATCAAAACACTGACGTTGTTTTGATGTTTCTTAATAAGGGAAATAAAATTTTCGTTTACGAAAATAAATAAAAATTTTATTTCGTATGTACAGTAAAATGTAGGTAGTATACAACCCAGTGCATGTTATTTTCTTTTAGTTGCTATATTAGTTAATTTCATATTTGTTTACTAAATATTTAATAATTTATTTCATCGTATTACTCTATATATTTACCAGTATGTAAATACATATCTGCCATTGTACAGATAGCTTAAAAATTAAGATTAACTTCGGTAAAAGCAATGTAATATTTCTGCTGGATTTCGCATCTATTTCATATAAATATACAGTGCGGAAATTAACTAATGCATAAATTCAGTAGTTCCCTTGATTATTAATTTTTTGGAAAAAAATCTCGAAGGTGTATGGCGATTTTAATTTCAGCAAATATTTTCAGCCTATTTTCAGTTTCTTATGTCGTTTGTTTTTCATGTCATGAAGTCATCGACTTTTTTTTTAATGACGACCTATATTTTCTATTATTGATTTTGCTAATACTTTTTATTTCGTTTTCAAGGGTATAAAATTTTCAATATTTTATATTTAAAAAAAATCGAAGAAAACAGTCTCAAAGTTGAATATTAAAAATTCATTAATTTGGGAAAATTTATCTAGTTGCTGGTGTATAAAACAAAAAAAAACATTAATTACGGCAAATGTCGTACAGTTCCATAAAATAATTATTATTTTGTTGACATAAGAAACTGAAAATATTTGCTGAAGTCAAAATCGCTATACCCCTTCCAAATTATTTTCCAAAAAATTAATATCTATCGAATTTATGCGTTACTTTTCCACACCGTATAAGTAATAAAAGCTTTAAGCATAAAAATACTTTAAACATTTGGCATTCCTATACATTATTACATAGCTTTTTTCTTATGTATTATTTTGAAAAGCCATAAAGTATTATCGTTTATGCCTCATCTTGTTTTTGGTGAAACAACCAAAGCAACACCAACTTCACATACACGTATCGTAGTTTCACTTTGAGTTAATTAACTGGTATAGGATGATCTTCTCTTATTATTATTTTTTTGGTTAAAATTTAAACACTTCTTTCGTTTCGTTTCGCTCTCGCATGGCTTCTTATTACCCATCCTCCCCTCCCCTGCCATTAACGACTTTCCTGAAAGGTTGGAGGAGAGACGCTGTAGATAATTTGGGCCAGTATTTCGCTCCACCCACTAACACACTGCACGCCGTGTAATCGTCACATTCGGTCACAATGCATGCGACACGCCTTCGACTTGTTGAAGTCTAGTGCAAATCAAGATTTCAAAGCACAATTTATTGTTATATGTGTATATAGACATACTGGCCGCCATTAATAAATAAACATAGGGTAAACGTTGGTATATTTTAATGAAATTATCAGGAAATATTTATTTTGTTAGCAATTAAGAAACAATGAAAATCTCAGCAAGATACGATCGTAACAATTCATAGAAACACCTTGATTCTCCTTTGTTTTTCACGCATTCAGCTAGTCTATTAGACACAATAAACACACTGTTCGGATTACTCCTCCCGCACAAAGTAATTCGGGACGTCACGTGATTCTGGAATACGTGGATTCCCATTATCAAGTCTAATAACCGAATGACCGCGAAAATAACTTAAACTAGAAACATACACCACTTTCTTTTCTCCCTTCACTACCTCTACCTACCCCAAAACATATGTACAATTTTCTACTCCGCCCCGAATGCAAGAATTCTTAGAAGGATCACCCGAGTGTTCTCAAGTGTACGCCTTTATTACTCCAATAAATCCATTAGTAGGGAAAATGACAAGGGCGCTTCTTCCCGATTGAGAAGACATACTTGAAATTAACGAATCAATAGTGTTGAAGTATGCTAAAATCCCTGGTTGAAGAATTTCTGCATTATTTGTAGTGGTTGTAAATTATTGATAACCATGTTCCACACGTGTTTTATTTGTGACAAATACGGCGAACAAGAAGGCCATGGTAAGCGATCAACATTATCCAGAACTCCATAACCCTCGTAGTATGTGACCACGCATTACCTTTCTGAAAATTTTCAGCAAGATAATGGATTTACCAATTGTTGAAAATATTGTATTAACATTGGTTCAAGGACATTATTGATGTAACGAATCGCATTTAGTGTTCCCTGAATTATTGTTAGATGAGATCTATTTCCATGTCAAATAGCCCCCCACACCATAACATCTTGAATAAGAGCTAGTCTCTTCTTTCTACGGGACGTCTTCTGACCATTTTACGACCATCACGAGCTCATAAATAAAATCGGCATTCGTCACTGAAGATGAGTCGATTCCACTTCCCATTTCAGTGCATCCATTCGCTACACCAAGCCGTGCAATTCTATGGCGTAGAGTTAGAGGTAAACTAAGAAATGGTGGGCACGATCTGAGCCCAAAAGATGGAATTCTTCCATATACAGATTTGTTGATTAATTAAACCTCTCCATCTATCACCAAATTCCCTTGTTGGTGAGAAACAATGTCTAGGAGACACAAGCACCATCAAGCACCATCTTAACAATCAGTGATGCGTCTGGGACGTATCTGGGCCATAAAGTTCGTCGTTCCTCCTCATTATTTTCTGGCCGTTTTCATCAACACAGAGCAATTGTGGCGTCATTACGCGATCAGCAATATCACGAATGGATAATCCGGCTTGATGAAAATTCGCACGTTGTCCAATAGGAGGTATTCTTGTAGGACTAAATAAAACCGGATACCACCAACCCGATAAACCGCACCTTTTTAACGTATGCCCTATGTATGCCATTTAGTGTATAGAAAACTATAAATATACTTCCTAATACATTAAGTAAAAGTCAACAGAGAAACAAAAAATATTTGTGGGTTCATTCCCAATGCTACTTTGATTAATCGAATGTATCTTGCTGAATTTTTCTTCATGTGTTAGTACGAAAAAATATGTTTTTCTTGAAAATGTCACAAAAGAATATCAACGTTTACTAGGTGCCCTTTTATTTATCGCCGCCAGTAAATAAATATATACACACGCTTACACTTATTACTACATGTTATACTCCCCGAGGATGGTTCTGTATTCTGTTTCTGGTGATGGTCTTTACGTAGTCTGATGAAGTATTTCTCGGGGTTATTCTGCGTTGGTGGTGGAAACCATTTATTGGCTAATCATCTCCTTCCCATCTATTAAAAAATGCAACCACGGCAAACATGCTCATTCACACAATACACTTTCCTGCAAAACATATCGGTACTTGTTATAACTTTATGTTAAATACTTTCGTAAAAGAGTGGATAAATTCAAAAAAAACTATATATTTGTCTTGTTAACATATTAAAGGATTAAGGCAGATTAATCGTATTCATTTGCACTTTTTGGTAGGTATAACATCTTATGGGTATTATCTTTTTCAAAAAGAAAAACTCCATTAAATAACAACCCTCATTTTTCTACTACCGAATTAAAAAAGATACATACATTAACAAAAATAATGTAGGCATATATTCCACAAATAACTTCTGGAGATATAGGTCATATCCTTCACAAATTCTGCCTATTAAAGATTCCAAATTTGCCGACCCATTAAAACATAATTCACTTTTTAAGTAAACCTGCAAGAAAACATGAAAGCGTGCTATATCTGACAGGTTTGATTGAATATTGATTATCTACCCCCCTTCTACTCAACGATTTTGAAAACCTCATTTAGTATAAACTAATAGGAAACATTGACTGAAACAGAACTACATCAAAATACACTTACCAGTTCAATAAGCAAATTACTCTAAATATCTATTTCGGCTATTTTTTCATCCTCAGTGGAAATTATTTTCTTCCCTAGTACTACGGATGGAAACAAAACATATTTAGAAGTATTTACTCAATGAAATGATTTTTTTGATTTAGTTATAAATCTTCATTTATATAAATGGACTCAGGCCGGAATTTTGCATTGGGAAAATGCTTCATTCTGTTGAAAGAAATGTTTTCTCATTGGATTCTCTAGAATTTAGATACAAATACCTGAGTGCGGGAATAAATTCAGATAGAAAGAAAACTGAAACATGTCACATCTGTTATGGTCCCGTTAAAGAGATAAGAGCCCAAAATTTCTTAACACCGTACATCCATTTTTAATGAGATTTGAAAATCAAAATTCTCGGTATCCTCAATAACTAGAATGAAAATAATCAAAATTTCAATTTTAAACAAAGATAGCTTCGCCAAAAGAAACTGTCCTCTTTATAAATTTTATTACATTGTTTTCATATTACCAATATTAGATGCAACATCCATTCGTAGTGGATGAGATATTTTTTCAAAATGTGAACGAAACTTTAGGTCAATCTTCTCCTCTACTGATGATTGATCAGTTTTATCAGAAAGATTCTTTTGACATATCCAAGCAAGAAACAAGGATGTGAAGTTCTTGTCGAATTTATCCACTGCTTTGCGTAAACACTATATGTAACACTGAACAAGACATATTCCATCAAGCACTTCATTGGTTCACTTTTGCGATTTGTTAGTGGTGTATTTAGGATACTATTTGGCTGATGTTCATGTGAAATGTTACCTTTGTTTAGTCTTTAGAAGAAACATAAAAATTAAAAGGAGTTAGTACTGCAAATGTGGAGTAGTTTACGTTTTACATGTCTTTTCGTACCGGCAATAGAAAACTTGCAAAGGTATTAAGGAAGGCATTTTGTTATTCTAATCAGCGATTTCTGTTTTATGTTTAAAATGATACCAATGGAGATCAGTGTTTTTGTATACATGTCTTCTGTTTCTCAACCTTATTGATTTTATGCTTAAAGAATTATATTTTATATGGAGGACAGATTATCATTGATAAGGTTCCAATATGATCAAATACTTCTTCTTCCTACAATCCTGTGATATCTATAATGCTAAACATTCTAGGTTATGATCTGTTTCATTTTGAATCTTTCAAAACACTTGAGTGTAAATACAGATGAGATATTGTCTTTCAAGTACTTTAGTACCTGCGTATTTGTAATTGGTAAGAAATTAAAGATATATTGCAATTTTACTTCATTGGTCAACTGCATTTCCCACCGATATCTTTTACTAAAATGTTCCTCGTGGCTAAATATTTACGTCTAGAGTAATGGTTCATCTTTATTTTCAATGGCCAAATGATTTGATTTAGTTAAATTCTTTGTCGTACGTTGTTGAACATTTTTCTGATTGCATTAGCATTGTATCCAATAGCATTGGTTTTATATATCTAGATACACATTGCTTTGACAACATTGGTTTGTTCACTAAATATTTCACCAAATCTTTTGGGAAACTTATAAGACAGACAGTCTTTATTTTATTTACAATTTTCAAGCGTAGGTTCCAATTTGGTTTCTAGTATTGCGCACTCACACAAATTCCTTCTCCTCTCTCACAATCAAATAATGGTAGAAAATTGTATAATTCTGGAAGTTTTTTGTAAGATTTGCATTAGATGTAGATTCATGTTGGAAGGGATTTTGTTGCAACGTTACTGTGGTAGAGGTTCTTAATAGGAGTCATCATTATTATTTTTATTTATAGAAAAGGAAGACTTGGATCTTTCTTTAGAGAAGCTTACCCAATTCTTAATCGTCATGAGCAGAGAAAATACTCTCATATTGTGGATAAAATTTACTTGGGAAACATTAGTTAATACTTGTTTATGTCCACCACATCAGAAATCGTCGCTATATTTAATCTTGAAATACACGTTTCTTACTAAATAACTAACACCAGACGTTTGGCGTGCCATCACCTATCTGTTATGATGTTTTTACGTAAATTTCATGTCAGTGGCGTTTTTAAAAATTGTACAAAAACGAAATTTGCACTTTCCTTCGAAGTTTCGATCTTTATGTTTGTTAAAATCCCCTGTAAATAACTACATGCGCTTGATGCGTGTCACTCCTCCCTTTCGGGAAAGAACACGATTTCTAGCGCCTGATAGGAGTTTTTTGGCTACGTGCAGGAGATGATAGACTGGATGTCGTACTTATCCGTGGTGTCGACGCTCAGCTTTGTTGTGTTCTTTGCCGTCGGTCCCGGCTCCATACCCTGGATGATCACCGCAGAGTTGTTCTCCCAAGGTCCCAGGCCGGCAGCCATGTCTCTAGCCGTACTCGTGAACTGGATGGCCAACTTCCTCGTGGGCATCGCCTTTCCCAGTATGAGGGTGAGTATAGAAATTTTATCTTAAAAAGAATTTTATCTCGAGATAGTAATAATGCAACCGATCGATGCCAATAAAATTCGCATTAATAAAAATTGCGGGAGTATTACGTTAAAAGGAAACACACAACACCACACCATGTTGTGATTATTGCTTGTTTCCTGTGGTTTTCATTTAATAACATTTATTCCTTTATGATCACGTCTTACGTCACCTAATTCTCTTACCAATGATATCCATATAACATAAATAGATCGGTTTATTTTGGTTGTTTTACATGTGCATACACAACTAGTTCAGTAATGTGAGTGTCTGAATTGGTAATTAATATTAAGGAAGTACTTTCTCAGCTTTAAGACGGCAAGCTAATATGTAATAGAAATTTTACTAGTTTGTCGGTAATTAGCTTCATTGCAGCGTGATAAACTCTGAGGATAATTGAGTTTTTCAACTCATAAACTACGGCATACAAAAATGTTGAAGACGATAGCTTTTATTTAGCCCCCACTATGCTAGAATTTGTAGAATCTTGGAGAAATTGGATCTTAGTTGGGTCTTAGTTACAAACACCGCTTGCATCTACATTCCAAAATATTCTTTTTTTGCTATTTAATTGAGGCAATTAGAATGGAGAATCAACAGTAATCAATGAACATTGATAGAAATGATAATAGTCTATTGATCTTTTTCAAGTTCTTTTGGTTAGCAGTCTTTTCAAAATGAAAATGAGAACAGAAATAGTTCAAATACTAACGTGAAATAATTATCCAAACGGCCTTAATTGAAAATAGTATACAAACATTGTAATTAACTAAAACTATATTATAAAGCTGATTTTAAGTCATTGGGTTCTGGAATTGAGTCTTCCCTTAATCAAGCACAGTAACATTTTTATGTACAGAGGTTATCGGGAGGATTTGGAAACACTGTTTTCTAAACTACATATAATTTATGTTTAATAAATAAATACGTGAATTCGTTTCTTACAAGGCTTTTTCTAGCATATCACACCGAAATAATTTATGATTTACTGCGTTTTTTCTTTCAAACTAAATCATTTGTTTGCTTCGATGGACCACTTCAATTTTGTTATTCTACTACTTTCACTTCCTGCCGTCTTCACAATTAAGAAAGAATAATAGAAGAAGAATGTGGTTTGTCTTGTGGTAACCATGTTGGGTTGAGGGTTTTACTTCCAAGTTTTCCGTGGGGCGCTCCAATCTCTTTATGCGATTTGTGTGCAATTCCCTCTCATCGCTATTCAGACGCAAGATAGTATTGCTCAATTAAAATATCTATTATTTACTTCATATCGAAAATCTAAATTTCGAACTCTCAACTCACAAATTAGTGTCGTTTATCTCCACACACAAAAATCCATTTAGTTGAGACAACAAAATCTGTAATACGTTTAAATACGGCCAAAGAAAAATAATGTTAATGGAAAAGCGTTTATGCCATCGCCTCCACCTTGTGCAGACGCGTTTCGCCCTATAAGGTTCATCAGTGCACCTTTGTGGAATTGACGGCAATCTCTATACCAACCCATATATAAAGGAGATATGGTATTAAATACAGATGAAAGATGATCAACCCGATCTGCAGGAATGAACGTTAACTAGCCATTCTACTAATAGAGTGGCTCATCTTCCATCTGTATTTAATAAAAATAATGTTGTTTGGAATAAATATTTAGTTGGAATAATAAAGCATATACATAGTTGTTATAACATATGCTTCGTTGTTCCAACTATATTTATTTACGGGCTATCTTTTACCTGAATTAAGAAAAAAAGACTTTGTTGTTTCAACCAAATGGATTTTCAGTATATTAAAGGTGAATGTGTTGTTGAATACGAGCAAGAATTTGCAGGATCATTAGTCAATTTGGAAGTCATATTGATTTCAACTATAGAACCTATCTAGGAGACGTCATCCTGTTTTTAGGTGTTTTGAAGCGGCTATTAGATTCAAAAACTTCAGTGCTAAAGTTTATATTTTATTCCTCTTTTTTACGGAACATCTTTGGAAGATTTACACACTTATCATCACCTGCAAATAAGGGCTCTACGAGATTTACTTTTTCTGTTTGCCTATTCCCTAGATACGTCGGTCTTAATTTTTCTTTTTTTCCTTTCTTGATTAATTCGACCATCATCACCGAGAGGCTCAGCTTACAATTATTTTAGTGCTTCCTTTGTTGCAAACTTTTTTTATCATTATTTGTGCGCGTTGCTGATGTTTTCGTTCTTTGCTTCTAGTATGACCATTATACTTAGCTTCCATACGTTTTTATTCATTCTTCCAAAAACTTTTTCTATATTAAAACAGATGGATTTTCTTACTTTTGTTTGTGGATTTTTTTCACTTATCTTAATGAGGATCGGATCTTGTGTGATCCTTCTGCATCTGAAACCAAATTGTGTATCCTACAAGTTGATTTGATTTATTCTGGATTCTATCACGCTTACCATTAGCTTTTCCGATATGCTCGTGAGTTTTATACTAACTAACTAACTTTCTTCTGTATTGGATAGATGATTCCTGTCCCCCAACGCCTTGAGACACTTTTGGTTTCACTTCACTTCATTTAACGGTTTTAGTAAGACTTTGCTTTTTCCTCCATAAATTCACTCATCTCTGATGTGATTTAATCATATCTTGATGCCTAGTTTTACCCTCGTAATGGCTGCATGTAACTCTTTTATTGTAATTTATTTAAATTCCTCGTAATAATATGTGTCTTCTATTTACACGCCTTCCGTAAAATCTTCTAATAAATCTGGCTTAGCTTCTCAAAATACTCCCTCCAGCGATAAATTATTTCGATTATTCTACCTGTTTTGCTTTTTACGAGGTGTGTAAATTAAGTAATGAGACTGAATTTTTAAATATTTGAATATAATTACAAATGAACGTTGTCTCCCTCAAAATAACTCCCTTGGGACGCCACACGGCGTTGGAGACGGTTCTTCGATTCCTCATAGCAGTGCTGGAACTCGGATATTGGAATCGCCTTCAGCTGGTCGGTTACAGCCGTTTCAATGTTTTCGAATGGCCCAAAATGATGTCCCTTCAGGTGAATTTTCAATCCTGGGAAGAAGAAAAAGTCACAAGGACTCGAGTCAGGTGAATAAGGAGGCTGAGGAGCCGCAGAAATATTTTTACTGGCCAAAAAACCGTTTATGTAAATTGCTATGTGTAATTATGCAGTATCCAATGGTTTTGATGTTTGGTCTCACACGCATGACCTTTTTTCGGAGTCTTTCGAGAACCTCTCGGTAAAAATGTTGATTAACAGTCTGGTCTTGAAGCACGAACTCTTTGTAAACGATTCCCCCTGGCTATCATAGAAACAAATCAGCATGCTCTTGATCTTTGATTTGCTCATTCTTGCTTTCCTGGGTTTTGGAAAGACTGAAGTGTGCCAGTCCATGTTCTGGCGTTTTGTTTCGAACACCCAACTCTCATTACCACTAATGACACGTTCCAAAAAAATTTCATTATTTTCAATCGATTCCAAAACACCTTTCTCTCCCGATGCCCTTTGTTCCTGCGAAAGGTTTCTTGGAACCAATTTCGAGCAGATCTTTCTTATTCCAAATTCATCGGTCAAAACTAGATGAACGGTGGTGTGAGACAAATTCAACTGTTCCCCGATCATTCTGACCGTCAACCGACGATCTGAACACACAAGATCGCGGATTTTGTCGACATTGCCATCGGTTCTTGCAGTTGAAGGCCTTCCGCTGCTTGGCTCACCACCCATCGACTCTCTTCCTTCTGAAAATACCTTAAACAACCGAAAAACCTGGGTTTTTCACAAAACACTGTCTCCGTAGGCTTGCTAAAGTTTCGCAAAAGCTTCTGTTGCACTGTCCCAAGCCTGAAGCAAAACCGGATAGCACACCGTTGCTCTAAACTAATGTCTTTCATTTGTAGAACGCACGATGAAAACCGGATTCATGACAACGGACAACCAAATGACTTGATCGAGTTCAAACTTGCACTGAACGCGTATTACAATGTCCACTTGTCCCCCCCCCCCATGTTCCGTGCTTCCCGCATTGCCATATCAAACGCTAAGCTGTCAGTCGCATTACTTAATTTACACACATCGCAGATGTTCCATTGCTTATTCTGTTTTATTTCTTATCTGCCTTATCCTTCTACAAAATATTTTTTAAATTTTCATAGAAATTTTGTGTTTTATCTAAATGTTTTCCAGAATTGTGATTTGCACTTACAATCTCTTAACGCTATAATGCTTGTCGTCTGTCTTAAGTTTTCTCTACCATCAGTTCTACTCCTTAAACTCCTGTTATCAACAGTTCCAAGCCAAATTTAATAATATTTGTTAGAACCTTATAGTTTTCATGAATTCATTTGTCTATTCTAGCTTGTTCGTATTCTCTTCCGTCAAATTTATTTTTGTTTCATCGTAATGAGGCTTAACCATATAGACCACTCCAGCATCAAAAATTAGTACTGTATACGATAAATGCTTTGGAGCATGCAGTAGCTCTATGCAATTAACGCAGTACTTTGACTAGACCTATTGTACCTTCATCTTCATCCTGATTTATCTGCTAGAGTGGTGTGTACAATACTTGCAGTGATCCCTCAGGCTTCAAATTTCAACATTCCATATTATCCTACGTTCCAATCCTTACAAGTACGGATAAACAATTACACATATGGTATATGTACGTATACAACACCCACATATTTTCAACCATATTTCTCATATCAAATAAGTGCTTAAAACTAGCGAGTCGATTCGAAGAGCGTAGGTACTCGTTCTGGCATTCTTTTGAAAGGCTTTACCACTTCGCTCACCCAATCCAACTCCGGAATATGCATTTTCATTCATGGTCTACTTCGACTAACGACTATACTACCGAGGACGCTCCGGCACTAGAATCAGCGGCGACCTCTATCGTTAGCGTTACGTAACAGAAACCGTCGTCTCGTCGCCCACTATAACGGTGAATTTATCTCACTCTAGAGATCAAATTTGCGTAAACGTGGTTTAGCCAGCGACGGTCGGGTAAATTTACCTTCCTTTCCGATTCGGTAGGCGTAAATATAAACCGTCTTAGAAACTGGCTTATGAAAGTATTAGGGGCTACTACCCAAATAGTACTGTGTTTATTCTATTTCCTTATTTTGGCGGTCGTTATGTTTGAGATTGTAAATATAGAGAAATAAATTTCTTAAATAATTTTACTTGATGTAAAATATTTTTGTCTTTACCTCAGAAAATGTATTTGATCCGAGGAAATACATTTACTTGAGTATAGTATATTTGCATTCAACTGAATGAATATTGGATAATCAAAGTTCATCAACTATTCATTTATTAGATGAAGTATATAAAAAATATATTTAATAAATATATACAGTCACTCGCAAAAATTGAGCGTACACCAACCAAAAAATAAAAGCAGCCTGGTTGTGAAAAAAAAATTTATATAACAAGAAATACAGGTATAGTTCAATACATGTACAAATTCAACTACACGATTATTGTCAACAAAAATACAATGCAATGATATTAACATGCCTGTTATGAAAAATTGAAAATAAAGACATATTATGCTACCGCAAAATTAAGCGTACGGATACTTCCCCCGGATCTATATGTATGTGTATGCGCCTCAGATAAAAGAATATGCAACTCATTGTATTATGTAATTGTACGATATGCTCATCAGGTGTGATCAGTATAAAACCAACTTTCGTTGCGATAAGAAGCATG